>OZ010737.1:24730170-25045170 GCA_963932295.1 Tipula lateralis
ACGGATAAGGCAAAATGGGATAAGAGATAGGAAAAATTGTCAATTTTTCAATATCATTTTTTTTTATCTAAATACAAAAATCGATATAATGTATGTAATCCGTTCAATGTAGTGTGGATATAATGTGGATGCTGTAATATTATATTCGTTGACTTTTAAATCGTCACAAAGTGTATATAGAGGAAAATTTTTCGTGCATGAAATATGTATAAAGACGCTCTTCACCTTATCGATTTTACTTTGTTCGAGATGTGTGTGTGCTAAAATTTTACAACGGTTGACATATGCAATAGATGTTTGATGTAATATAGTGAATAATTGATCAACACCAAAATCGATAAAATCAGATGAAAATATTTCAATTTGGTTGGATGCGCGCGTTTGGTATTTATTTAAATGCATGTGAAGTTGACAATTTTATCCTAGAAAGTAAAATAAACGAACATTACGGAATATATCTTGTCAAAACGGTAGTTCGAGACAGTTTTGTTTCGTCAAACCAGGTGGATAATTAAAGTGAAGTTCAAAATTTGTATAGTCTTCTAGGCCCATATAGTGCATTTATAGACACTTGCAATCGAACCATTTCCAAATAGTTTTCTCAAGAGTTTACGTATGATATCCTTAAGTCAAAAGCTTACCACCCTGTCTTGCGTCAACCTACCTGACTAATTGATGTAAAATTCAAAGATTGTATGATCAACTTGGCCTAGAGTGGATTTACCGACACTAGACATGAAAAGATTTCCCAATAATAGTCCCTACTGTTTACTTATAAGATCCTAATGTCAAAACCATATTGCCTAAGTATAAACGAGATATTTTTAGTTTCGTCAAACCAGTTGGAAAATTGATGAAGTTCAAATTTTTAAGATCAACTTTGACGGATTTACGTCTACTTGCAACCGAACGATTTTCCAATAGTTTTCTCAAGAGTTTACTTATGATATTTTCAAGGCAAAACCGTAGAGCCTTAATCTGAAACATTTAATTGATTTGAGTTTCAAAATTTGTAAGATAAACTTAGGCCAGGGTGTATTAACGGACACTTGAAATTGATGTTATGTTCAAAATTTGTATGAACAACTTCGCCCAGGTTTACGGATACTCGCAACCGAATTATTACCCAAAATTTATCTCAAGGATTTTCTTATGATATCCTCATCTGATAATCATATCGCACTAGGCCAAGTCCGTTTTTGTTTCGACAACCCTGGTTAATAAGTGATGTAAAGTTCACAATTTGTATGATCAACTTGGTCCGAAGTGAATTTACGGATACTTGCAGTTGATGTAAAGCTCAAATTTTGTATGATAAACTTGGGCCAGGGTGGATTTATGGACAATTGTAATTGATGAGATGTGCCATATGTGAATGGCCAACTTGGACCAGAGGGGATTCACGGACACTATAGAAATGGAATGATTTCAAAACAATTTTCTCTTAAGTTTATCAATGTCAAAACCATATCTTCTTCGTTCGAAACATTTTTGTTTCGTCAAACCAAGTAAATATATGATGTGAAGTTCAAAAGTAGTATGATCAACTTAATCTAAAGTAGATTTACAGACAATTGCTGTTAAGTTATTGCAAAATGGATTAACGGACACTTGCGGTTGATGCGAAGATCAAAATTTGTAAGATTTACTAGGCCTAGCGTGGATTTACGGATACTTCCAACGGGTTAACTTTACATGTGTTTAACTTTTATATGTGCTTTTATTGTGAGTGTTACCTTATGATTTTTTTGTTAAGTTTTCTGAGATAGAAGCCTGGGAAAGCTTTACATGCATGATTTAAAGCCAATAAACGTACCAATATGATATAAATTTTTCGGAAAGCTACCAAAGATATTGAGGCAAACATCAATTATTTTCATTTTAATTTCACAACCACTGTACCATTTCATTTCATTTTTTTGTGAACGAGTTTATAATGTTTTGCTGATCTAAGTAAAAGTTTTGTGCTCATCTAAAACTATACACGATATATAAAAAGGCAGCAAATACAAGAAACCAATTATGTATTCCAAATTGTTTTTCCAATGAGTTTAATCCCATTGAGGATATACTTTGATGCCGTTCCTAAATTTCTTAAAAAAAAGCTTTTTAAAATTTATAACTGTTTAAATAATTATTTTGTTTTTGTGTATTTATAAAAAAAAATCGCTTCGATAATGCTTTGAGCGTTTCGACGAAATATTAACACAATTTGGAATGTACATATACTCGTATTTACATTGAACGATTTCGAAGAAAATCTTAAGGTTGATTTGGTATAAATAAGATTTTGTATACATCTTAATAGGAATTGGATTGGGCTAAAGATGGATTAAAGTTAATTTAAAAATTATTTTAAATTATCTTTTGTAAATATAATAATATATTTTATTAATTATCAAAGTTTGAATATTTTTAGTTTGGTTAAAACATTCGTCGTTGTTATATATACAGAGGTAAGGTATGCAAAAGACAAACGAACCTAATTAAAATCAAGATGACTGACGTGATCTAAAGTAATTTAAATATATAAGAAGAAGAACTTTTTGTTATTCTTACCTGCTGTTATAATGGTTTATCGATTTTATATTTAGGCAAACGAACCTACACAACATGCCTCGAGTTCGCAATTCATTAAATTTTAATTCATTTCCACTTAAAAGTTCGATCTTTCGAAGAAATAAAATGTTTTAATTGATTTTGTGTCAGTTATTCGATTTTCGAGTTTGACGAGAGTATAAGTAATTATTATTCTTATTTGATTTAATGATGTAAGTAACCACAGTTGGAGCGGGAGGTACCCGGTTCGAATCCCAATAGAGGTGGGATTTTTCACCATCCGACTACGATCAGTGGCGTGAATGACCACACCTATGACCCCCTGTTAGAGTGAAGAACGAATGGGTGTCCCATCTTCCATATTAGTAGTATAGGCTGACATGGATATATGCAATGTCCAGATGGTTCAACGTAAATCAGAACTATAGCCGTACGTCCTCAATTCAATTGTATTGGCGTAAGGTAGGACGTTACTAAGCGAACCGAGAAAGATCTGGGAGGGCCTTGAGCCCTAAAACAGATTGAAAAGATAAAAAACAATTAAACAGACATAAGTCGCTAATTTGGACTATAAAAGCTTTTTGCCCATTGTGACTTACCAAATGGTACACATTCATTTATGACCATCTTATTCCCTAATATTTATTTCGTTTATTTACATACCGGGGTTTAACGTTTAACTAGGATGAACTTAACCACTTGGAGGTAGATACAACATCCGAAAATTGCTGTCATGTTTATTGCTGACTTCCATTCAAAATCTGTATAAAAATACGATTTAAATTTGTTACGACTAGATATGGTCCTAATATACATTGAGAACGTCTGATTCCAAGTATTTTTACTAAATTGGTAGATTTGAAGACAACAAAACTTCGGAGAAAAGCTCAAGTAAGTAGTATAAGCTTGGTTTATGTAGTACGGGACGCTTTCGTAACTCTACTAAAATTGGTTTTGGAGCAATTTTTACTGACATTGGGTTGAGATGATGGATTGTCCCTCAGGTGGATCCTTACGTATAGAAAGAACATCGCAGCAACACATTTGTATTTTATAACTAAGATGCTTCGTCGCATGTCCCAAATATTTTCTTACAACTCATGCAAGGAAGTGAAATAGTTTCTTTGTCTAATTGCCCTTTTGATAACATGCATTTCGATATATTTTTTGTAAATATCTCATTTATGTCTTTTGTAAAAGTTTTTTAATTATAATAAAATAGTTTCTGATGTTACGTTGTCATGCTTTCATTGAATTTTTTTCTACGTTGAAATATCGCGTGTTAGGTAAACCGGTTTCTTCTGAAGCCAAACTGCTTATCAACGAATAATCCAGATTTTTTAACCTGCGGTGTTATCCTTTTAACCAGGTTCTAGAGGCAAAGGGTTGTGATCCTTGTTCTTCCTTAGAATAATCTTAGCACAAATTGGGAAGCTACCAAGATAGACAGCTGATTAATTATTATATATTGCGTTTTGTCCGATAATAGACCGTATGCCAGTGGTTTTATTAACTAGAAAGAGCACACGTGGCGAACACTCAAATAAATGGGAAGTCATAATCGACGTGATTGCGGAGTTACCTTGACTTTGTGCATAAGTGTCATGTAACGTTTTTGTTGTGATCGGTTGTAATGAACTCGTGGCTTCCCTTTTTCATAAATGTACAACATTAAACTTGTAAATAAACCCCACTGGTCATTATTTACATGTTCTGTGATCCACCTATGAAAAATGAAAACTTTCATCTTTGTACTTGATCATTTCCTCGCTTTTGCTTCAAAGTCCTTTTCTGACTGGTATATGGATAGAAGCAAAGTATGATTCTTGCAATATCGATTTGCAAATCTTTTACAGTTCACTAATCATGTCAAAGGTGGTTTCTTGCGTTAAAATCACCTACTTCGGGGTTTTTAGTGAAAAGACTCTACTAACTCTACTGAGACTCTATATACTGAATCAAAACTGAGTGTATATTGACATAAGAAAGAAGCATCCAATATGAGATTGTAATTCGACCACTGTAAATGGCTATCGTGGAATTGGGTTAATAAAGTATTCTCAGTGTGAAAACTAATGTCGATATAGGTTTCTTAGTGCTTATAAAATATTAACATGCTGTAAGAACTCCACTTGTTGGACCGTTTTATAGTATGACTATAGCATGCAAATTACATAAGCATATTGTTTTTCACTATTTTACAAATTTTGTCCCATTAACAATTGATTTGAATCACAGTGAGTTGTTAGTATAGGAATATTGGAACTGCATTTCAGGGAAAGGGCTATCAGCATTATAGCTTTTAACTGAACTTCTTAAGTAATTTCGGAACTTGGTAAAGGAATAGATAATAACCCATGGTATAAAGAACACAACTAGAATAGATCGTTTCAAACCCCGAGGGTGGCCAAAATGCAGATTCCAATCAGAGCATAGTGCATGAGATCAAATGCAACGATTGGTCAAATAGCAGATCCAGTCAGTCGCAGCACCCACGTAGACTGGAAGGGAGAAATACATTTTGCAGGAAAATTAGCAGTTTTTAAACGCGATAAAGATGAAGATTATATAAAACAAGGGGAGACTATGAATCATATATTTGTTAGATTACAGGGAAATTAGGGGACCAGGTTGTTGATGTATAGTCATCAGGTTTGTATTTAGAGCGTGAGTATAAAAAGGGATAAATTACCGTGATACCTCTACAAATGATGCTCGCCATAATGAATTTTGAATTAAATAAATGACACTCTTGCAGTATGATTGAGTTAACAATCGGTATAATACTACAAGCTATTTTTGAAAGAATGTTGTGGTGACAAGTGGTTCAGCAAAATCAATATTTTGCAAAGAATGAGATCATATTTTAACAGCGTTAATCACAAAAAGTGAGTATTAAAGTGCACGTTACAACCCTTGTCTACATATATGGTTTTCTATTGCCGTGGTTCAGATTATTGTCAACAGTTTTATATTTCTTCTGACTGCCTTATAAAGAAAAGACGGGATTCCCACATCTTATTGATATATACGAATATATTCATATTTACTTACTTTAATGTCGTCTGCATACATCATATAATTCGACTGATTTCTCCTAACACAATTTATCATAATTTGTATTACTTCAGTAACGTTTCTTGGAACGGGTAAGGGTTCGTAGATTTGTTTTTAATTTACATATGGGTTTGAAACCTATTTAGATAATTCGCAGGCTAAAAACTCTTCGAATGGTAAAGAAAGCTTCAACATTTTTCCTGGCATACTGACAATTGAATAATTTCCACAAATGATTTTATCTAACAGATCATACGCTTTAAAAATTTATATAAATTTTTTTCTCTCAAATTGAATTTCCATCATCGACTTTAAGAGGAAAATTGTGTATACAGTGAACAACAACAACAAAATCCATATTTATGATAAAGTCATAAAAAACATAAAAAAAATAAAAAACTTTAAGTTTTGATTTGTTTAGAATTTTTTATTTATTTCCGTTTTTTGTTTTATGTACTTTTTGTTGCTGTGCTTTACGAACTTTCAATTTTATTGTTTTGCTACTTAAGCCACCCAACAAAAGTTTTTCTTCGTTTTATCAAAATTATTAATTTTAATTTTCTTAATTGATAAGAATAGAAATGTATATACCGCACATAAAGCTTATATATTGTATGATATATAAGTAGAGCTCCCTAACTTTATTTTTTTCGTGTAATCAGTCATAATTTTCTTGTCATGAAAATGAAATAATTATAAAATAATTTTCAGTTTTGTTTAAAAACAAAAAATAATATTTTTTATGAAAATCATAAATTACAAATTTTCGTTATTCGTGTGAATAATAATATAATAACATCGTGGTTTTAGATTATCATCCATTCCACCCCTCCTTCCACGCTCAGTAAAAGTAGATGAAAACTTTGGTAAAATATTATTTTGATTAAAAACAAAAATGAAAATTCTTTAGTGACGCAATAAAGTGAGTGTGGTTTTATCGAGCATATACATAAAAGCTTTCACTGTAGAAAGTATATATATATATATATATATATATAATAAGACAAAACTATGTTTGGTGTATATATGTATATTGATAGAGACAAGTAGTAAAAAACGGTAAAATTTATTACCATATTACGATTTGGGAGCAAACAAAACAAAAAAAAAATTGTCAGACAAAAGAAAATAAGACCGTTATATTTTACGAGCCGCCAATAATTTTATATGGTGTGCTTTTGTGCTTTCGAAATGACTCAAAACTAAATGATTTATTTATGCCATGAATTGGTAAAAGAAAAAAACTAATAAAAAACATTTTTTTTTCTTGTTTGGTGGAAAAACTTTTTTTTTTGTGTATGTGTGTGTATGAGCTTTTCAACTATATTTTGCAGACATTTTTATATGGTATAATTCAAAGTTATCTGAATAAAAACGAAAAAAACTAAAAAAGAAATTTTTGTGTTTTTTATTGTCCATTTGCCATCGAAATAATATAAAATTTTATCATCTTCAAGGTTTTTATGACACAAGAAAAAATATTGAAGCTTTTTTTTTGTGTCGAAGGGTATTTGTTTTATATAAATCGATTTCATTTAATGTTTTTTTATTCAATTTGTCATTTGACCTGAAATGTGGATTTGGATGAGTATACATATATATATAGTATGTGGTCGAACTTTTAAATCGACTATTTAATACAAATGGTGTTATCATTATTCAAAGTTGGTTTGTCACAAATTACGTAATCCGATTACTCTTATAGCCATGCATATATATATACGCTTTGAATAGTAAACTATAAATTTAGATTCAAGCTGTCAAGGACCGTATCAAAACTATATTTATATTCATTTAATCGAGGAGTAGCTTAATTCATTCCCATTCTAGATCCTACCGATTTGAGTACCTAATGGATTGGGACTTCATATATAGTAAAACTATTCACATCAAAATAAATATTTACTTGATTTATTCAAATCATCCATTTACCGAAAAAGCATGAAACATTTACATATTCCAAGAACAGAAACAAATTATTACATTTTAATAGATGGATATTAGCAAAAAAAATCTTGTAAAAGCATGAAGCATGGAATACTGGAAATTTTGTCACGCAATAACTCCATTAGAACGTTCTTTGTAATGAAAACAGATCTGTATATATAGCTTTATATAATTATACACACCCGACGAATATATATATATATATATATATATATATATATATATATATATATATATATATATATATATATATATATATATATATATATGTATATATATATATACATATATATATATAATATATATATATATATATATATATATATATATATATATATATATATATATATGTATATATATATATATATGTATATATATATACATATATATATATATATATATATATATATATATATATATATATATATATATATATATATATATATATATATATATATATATATGTATATATATATATATATATATATATATATATATATATATATATATATATATATATATATATATATATATTTGTTAAGTGACGTACATTAATTTTCTTTAGTTTTCGGAAAACAAGTGATTTTGATTTTATATTTACGGTTCGGTACTATTAAAACGAATTATATAGAAAACTCATAACCGTATCGGAATTTGAAAGTTATATAAATTAAGGTGAATAATATGTTTTTTAGTGTCGCAAAGTTTTCTTTTTCTCGTTTTGGTTTTTTACGGGTGTGGGATAAAGGGAAAATATTAGATATGCCTTTAGGGTAAATAAATTGATAAAATGTCAAAACCGACAAAATAATACTGTGCAAAGGTACATGGATATTGATGAAGGAGATTATAAAGTTTAATAAAGTTTTAGTTGTCGGAAAAATATGTTTTTTTGGAAAGTCAAACGGCGTTTGGAAAACTTAAGAAGTTGTTGGTAACTACATCGAATATATAAAGGTTCGATTTACGAAGGAAATCTGAACATTATTCCGTATCATTTTATACGGACATCGAAAATCGAAAGCTTGTTAATTTCTCGTTACACTATGAATCGTAGTTGTGTGATTAGTAGTTGGAATTTGAGGAGAATCAATTTTTTAAGAATTGGTCGATAGCATCAGTTGTTAATTCAAAAGGTTACATGCGTTCTTTCATTAATTTCAAAATATTTTGAAATTTTGATGAATCCACCAGTTTTAAAGAGTCTGAAACAGTACCATATGTTTCCATCATCATTTCTACATTTGTTTGTTTGACTCGATCGTTTACATTTTATCCAGATTTTATGTTTAGGCACTTGATTAACCAAAAAGTTATGGTTAGTATAACGTTCTAATGGTGTTGAAGTATTGAAATAAAAATTGTCAGATCATTTTAGAGTGGATGCAGTATTATGTGGTATTCAACAATAGTTTCATTTTATTCTTTTCTGTTAAACTTGTAAAGTGATGAGCTTTTATTCTAATTCTGAAGAGATAGTTTTTATTCTTCAAAGTAAGTTGATAACATCTTGCCTTATACTGTTGTCCTATGATTCCTTATGGTGTTGTTTGCAGTATATCCTATGCAGCAACGGTTCAATATCTTCATACATAAGTTTTATATATTTTGTGAGATTTCGAGCTTTTTCATTTCCCAACAGGAAACTGTTCTTCTATGTACTTAAAACGTTGACATGTCAGAAAAAGTTTCTAATGATGTTGAATCATCAATAACATAGTAAAAACCTGTCATTCCTGTGGAACCTCAGAACCACACGAAATAGAAACAGATCTTAACTCAACTGTAGTCACAAAATTCTTTGTCTATATTTAACAACATAAGTGTGGCTTATACCAGTTCTTAGAAGTAGTTTCGACATTGAATCAAGTTTCGACTCTTTATATCAACTTTTGGGTATAATGGAAGTTTACTTTTTTCCCATTACTTCTGCACTCTAACAGACGATCAGTGACCTTTTCCATTCAGCTCTATTTAATTGCGGTTTAACTTTAACTATACGACTCAGATTTATTATTGATTAACGCAAACTCTGTTTCTTAGTAGGGTTACGCATATCAAAATTGAAGCGCAGTAAAATCTGGAGACTGACTGATAGTGCTCCTAAAATTATATGAATTTGGTGTTCTCAAATGGTCGTGTTTCTCTCGATTTTAAGCTATAGTGAACTGTTTTATCGCAAAAGCACATTTGTATTGAAAGTTATTTTATTCTTTAAGCTCGACTTTGGAGCATGATGAAAGTAATTCATTTTAAATGTTTAATTTAAAAATTTAAGTCAAGAAAAAAAACATACTATAGCTACCTCCTATAATTATTAATTTTTATAAATTGATAAAGCTATTTATATATCAAAGCTTTTTATAATAAATAGGCCTCAGTCTATCTTAATATTTTACAACTTTATTCTTAAAAGTAAAATCATCCAGTTTATATATACTACCATTATTTTCAATTTATACTACGGCATAAAAGATTTTAAAGCTTCGTTAAGATGACGCATCATTCAAATCATCAGTAGCATTATAAACTCGGATACACTATTACAACAATTCATAAGTATTTCGAAAATCATTACAGTAATCAAACAATAACAACTAGCTGTTGCCTTGTACTCATGCAGGAGGACAATGTGATATTTCAAACCGTAGCTGGTACGCTAATTATATCTACTGGAAAGAAGGTGATGGCGACGACGGGTTTCTGTCTTCTTTCGTTATTAATATTCGTCGAAAATACTTTCAGATAGAGAGAGGTCTATAATCTATTGGCTAAAAAACGATAGTATTACTCTCCCCAGAGTAGAGTAGAAGTATTTTAGATCGTCTCACTGATTACTACTACGTGTACAAAGGCTACACTGAAAAAAATAATTTTTCAAACTGACCAAAATTACATTCACATTGAAAAATGCCTTATCAATATACAACCGACAAAGATTCCTATCAATGAGATTTACGAACTTATCAATAGCTAAAAAGTTCAAATAATATATTATCAATAAGAAAAGTGAATTTATCGATTGGAATATTTTAAATTTGATTTTAATAGATTTCTTATTTAATAATTCTGTTTAATTAACTTCATATGTTTCAGTATATGCACATAAGTATGTTATACAATTTGTTAATTGAATTTAAATATATAAAAATATATGCTTAAAAATATATTATAAAAGAAAAAGCTTTCTTAATTTGGAACATTCTTCCGGGAAGGGAACAATTCATTTTGAACTTCCCCCTCTATAATCATCCCCCCAGTTATTATAATGAGTTTTGTTTTTAAGGCCGATTTGGGAGAAAAGATTTTGGGTTTATTTCTAAGATCTATCTCCTTATGGATGTAATTTAAATTTTTATTGTATGTTTTCTTACCGGAGTTGTAATATATAATTCGTTGTTGCTTTTCTGTTTAATGTTGTAATTCTGCTTTGACCGGTTTCGATGTGTTGGATGACGTCATATTAAATAGCTGTGCGATCGAATAGATCAAATCCATCTCTTCAGGCGTATGTTACCTGATTTGACGTGCAATTATTATATATATACTTCCAGTCGAGTACGTTCAGTGCTAGCGAATTACAAGAATGTACGCGAAATATCGACCATTTTTGCAAATTTATATTTTCTTATCGATAAAGATTGATGTTCACTTTGATAGCAAACTGATCAGTTAGATCATTTAAAAAAAACTGATAAATTTATCATATAGAATACATTTTTATCATAGTGATAAAATATTGTTAAGAATAATGTTCAATAAGAATAATAAAAAATTATATTTTTGTTGAAAAATATAAACGAAGGCATAACTGTAATATTCTAATTCGAAATGAAAATAAATTATCAGATTGAAATAATTTTTTCAAAATAACTATAAAAACACTGACAAATATTTATCAATATTTTTGTCACTAAAATTTGTCATATTGAGTGGTACATTTGGTTCAGTGTACGTAAAAACTTAAAATGTTTCATTGAGTCTCTCTCAGATCTTGACTTATCCTGCTCTGCTAATTTTTATTAATGCGGGATAAGTTCTGTGTTAACACGACACACTGGTCTTAATGTGCTGTTCCTACTTTCATATAATGTCCGACATATTCAATTGGTGCGCCGTTGAAAGCTGCAGATTAAACCTGCTTAGAAATAAAACTTCAAAACGATGGTAAAAACCTTAAAAAATCTGCAAAAATATAAATTTATTGTTCTCGTGTTATTCTAATTCAAAAGCTTCTGCTTAATACCACCAATAAATTTTCAAAATTATGAAATAAATAGCAGTCATGATCATTAAAGTTTGACAAGTTATTAAAATCGTTCAATCTATCTAAAAGACTTAATTACTAAGCTTTTACTCTAGTGGTTTTTGGTCTAAACTTACCCATATATTTAACTAGAGTTCAACCGTCTGTCTGATTCCTGGAGCCTTAATAAATAGTATACTGCTTGAATTTGGTCTTAAGATTGCAGTCTAGTGCAAACATTTAACTGGTTTTGAATTTTTACACAACTAATTATTAAAAGCTCAGTAATTTAGTTTCAGGATAAATATTGTTAGAGCTCTTATTTAATTTGTTAAATATTTTCATTAAAACGTTATGTAATGAGTAATACATAGCTCATTTATTATACCAATGAATAATAATTTAGCATTGTTGTAAATTTATTAATTATATATTTATTTAATTAAACCATCTAATTAATAGCAACCGAATCAAAAATTAAAAATTGTTTCCAATGGGATTCCTCATACACATTAATACACCACAATGACCAAACCCGAAATAATGCTCTAAAGTACTTTAATTGAAAAATAAAAGCAAAACCATTCAATAATTCCTCTAATTACAATTAATACAAATTACATCAATTATGTTGTTTTTGTAAAAAAAAAAATAAATTCTGGGTTCGATAACATAAAACAAAACTCCCATTATTTCATTTTATTTATAATTGAATAAAAATAATTGTATTTTATCAATCGTATTAAATCAAATTAATTTAATTTGATGTTATTTATTTACGTATGTAAATTTTTTATTCTATGTTTTTGTACACAACAAAAATTAATGATAAATTTATATTTACATGAAAAGCTTTGCCGAATAAAAATTGAAAATTTACACAAAGCTCGAAAAAATCATTAATTCAAAAACAACATCGAAATATGTATATGTATATGTACGAAATAAGGCTCTGAAGTTGAATGGAAATAATATTGCCTGTAGAAAAACGCTTTTACAAAGCTTTATCACTGTTGATGTACGGTTCATTTTTAAATCGAAATTCGTTTTCAACCACACACACACAAAGAAATCATAATGAAATCATAAAAATTTACTAAAACAAATGTATAAAAGTGTATTATATAAAGATATGAAAACAAAGCTTTTCTTATAACGAAAGTTTCTTTATTAAATGACAAATTTTAATCATGGCATAATGAAATTGTGTCACGCAACCTCTATTTCGTATTAAAAACTAGTGGTTTCCTATACTTTTACATTGCTTATATACGTATAAACACACACTAATACACTTTCCAATATATGCAATCAAAATTCAGCCAAAGCTTTTAATTTTACGTTATTTATATTATTATTTAGATGCATAGTTTATATATGGTATAAACAAAAAAAAAAATGTTGAACAAAAACAAAAGCTTTTTTATGCTTTTTATATATATTTTGTTTGTTAAATTGTCAAGTATACGGATTGCAATTTATATTTGTGAACAAACATAAACTTTTATACGTGTACATATGTAGGATACATACACGTACGTTATGTATATATATATAGTCGTATACATTGTGTTAGAGGCAATGTATACAAAAAATTAAATCTGATTAAACTCTATACACACAAACACACGTTGGTAGGTATATGTGTAGTTCTGTTATATATACAACTTTTTGGGCTTTTACGTGGTTTATTTGTCGTGGCGAATATATATAGATTTTTTTTGTTCCATTCTGGTATATTTTAATTTGATTTTCGCCGATAATCGAGTCAGTATTTTGTCAACGTGTGTACATGGTTTTTGTTCAATTGTGGGAGTATAGTTCTATATGTATATTTATATAATATGATGAAGTTTGTTTTAAATTGAATGGTATACGGGCAAGATAAAAGCTTTCGGAGAATATGTTATTGTGTTTAGTACACGGTGAAATGATTGGTTTATAAATAGAACCGTTATTAGTTCTTATCTAATAGATAAACTAAAGCGAACAGTTGAGTGTCGGCTTAAGTTCTCTTTCAGAGAAATTACGGGAAGCTTGAGCTTAATTTTGTTACTGAGCAGAACCTTGCAATTAAGAAAGCTTTTGAGAGCATTAAAAAGCAACATCTTTGAAAGTTACAATTAATATTCATAATATAGCTTTAAGTTGTTAGTATTTCCTCATTACAAACTTTAGAGCTTTTATGAGGTCAGTTTGTGTAAAGCTTCGCTCAAAAAAAAGTTCAAATAAAGTTCAATTAAATATGGGTATTGTTCTTTATATATAAACTTGTTGCGTTAGCTATAACAAGTACTACATTTACTTATTTTCTTAGTACTAGTAGCACTTGTAGGATTAATTTATAGAGCTTTCGAGTGAGAATCTTATTTTTCATATGTTCAAGAGATAGTTTTCAGCTCTCATTTTAATTTGATTCTTAATGTTCAATCAATATTTGAATTGGCAATCAACAATGAGCTTAATCCAAGCTTTAACTGAATAAATCTGTATTAGGCGTTTTTTCACGTCATTAAACTTAAACATTACTCATCTGCTTTTGACTTATCTGTCAGATTTTGGAGACTTGTCTTAACTAGTGAACTATATTAATATCAGAGCCTATACAGTAAAGCTTGATTGTTGGTGTTTTAACAAACTTTTGAATGTTAGAGTGAAATTTGGTACTCTTTTGCCCTAATTTATTTTTTCTGAGGTTCCTCAGGATTATATTTTTATTGTTGCTCATTATTGGTATTATTATTAAAACTCTTCCCTCATATAGGTCGAACCTTTGAGTTAGTTTTTTAAAGAATTACATGAAAACCCTTGTTCATTTTGTATATTTTATTATTATGAAAAAAAAAAATTGGTTTTAATTGCTTTGTGGTTAATGGAATACCTAATTTCTGGTAAAACAATCCTGAAACAGTATGATGACTTTTTCAGACTCACTGTTCACATTGAAAATAAATTAAGGATTAAGGATTAAGGATTTTTTTCACTTCTCTGTATGTGTTTTTGAATTTATGATACATTTGCTCCCTCTGACGATGTTCTGACGATATTTGAAGATCTTTACCAAGAAGAAAATCTAGCATTTGATAAGCAATTAATATATCATATCGTAGAAGAGTTACACTACGTCAATATATCCTGACAAACCAGACAATACGGGATGAAAATCTGGTGGATATGCGACAGCTGTACTAGCTTTGGGCAGCACACTCGAGGTCTTCTATAGTAAGCCTTTTCACTCCACATTGGAATAGGAATATCACAAGTGTTAATTTTGGTACCAGTCTCGGTTACACCAAACCACTAATAATTATGGGATTGACTTGCGTTATTACTATACGTAAACATAAAAGGTCGAATAAAATGTATCATCAATGCACTTCGACTGGAAACTTGGACTGGACCAGATTCGTCCTTTTTTTGCAGAAAAAAAACGAAGTGTAGCTAAATTTATGCCCAGAATGGAACCTCTTTTTATAAGAACTGATGCAGGATTTGGGTGTTCCAAATGTGTAAAGGCGAAGTGATTAAATGTACTCTTAAATCACAAAACGTGCTTTCAGAGGACACCTCGGAATTATTATCGGTGCCATATGAGTCCTAAAATACCATCGCAAATTTTAGAGTCTGTTAAACGATCTAGCTGAGCAATTGTTCTCTCAAAAAAAAAAGCAGTATGGATTTAAAATTATTTTTAATTATGTAATTCTTCGAAAGCTTAATAATTTACGACAAACTTTTTCACATTATGTTTGATAGTTCACTTAGGATTCATAAAATTTTACCTGTCACTTTCGAAAGCTTATGTCTTTTGAATCATCAAATTAATAAGCTTGAAATTAGAATAAAACACTTCCATAACCTTAACAACTACAATTATAACTCCAATGCGATATTATTTATATTAAATATTCACTTCCTGCATGTAAAACTCTAGTGTAGATTATAATGTACTCTCCACGATATAAAAATTATTAACTGAGCTAGTCAATACAAGGTATACATATGCAACAGGTAAACATGAAAACCAGATTATATTCACAACCATAAAAAAAAACATGTGTTTGTTTAAGAAGCCACCACATATGTAACATCCCTTATATAAAACATGACAAGCAACCCCCCCGAATACAAACCTAAACACATAATGGAACACATTACACATTTATATATCAAATTTTCAAATTTAATTAAATCGTCGTACTCGCTCGTTTCGAAATTCAATTCATTCCATCTTATTTCGTTGTCATTAAATTTAAGCTCACCGATCCATTAACATCTGTGTCACTCTTTAATAATATAACAACAAACATAAGCATCACTATATATATACGTGTGTGTGTGTGTTATTCGACAGGATTTTATTTTTGAGAGAGTGAATTCGATTCAATTCCCTCATACTTCATCAACCACAGTGCTCGCTGCTTCACTGCCGTTATTATAAAAAAAAATATTCTTATATGTAGAGATGTATATAGAAGCGAACATAAGAAAGGAATTTTCTTAAATATATAAAAGGTGTCGTATTTTCTTCTGTATACCTTTTTTGTATTTAGATAAAATCATTTAGTATTTTCTGTGAGCTTTTCATTTGTGTTGAATGAAAAGCTTATATAGTACAAATTCAAAAGAAATACATATTCGAATTGAATGGAAGAGTGTGTATATGTATATCTAGCTGTGTATTTTTTGGTAATTTAATTATTTTTTTTACTGAGTGTTTTTGGAAAATTATAGGATTAAAAATTTTCTAATTTTAATTTTTCTCAAGACGGTACCTTTTCTATTATTACAACCTCCGTGTTGTTGCTTGATTTTATATACCACTCGCTGTGTACCTTATGAAATATCCATTGTGTATGGCTAAATATTTAAAATTTGGTGATTTTTCGGGTGCCTGTCTTGTTGTATTGGTACTAAGAAAGGATCAATTTCATCCATATAATAAATCACTGTATATAAGTAATTTTTCACTATATATTATATTGTATCACCATCACATAATTCTTAAATCATAAATTGGCTAATCTACACTTAATATACTAAATATATTTTCACTTGACTATTTATGTTTTCACTCCAAAATTATTCACATGTCATGTATATATACAAAAACACATTGGGGTCGTACACACATAAATTATTTTTCACAACGAACCAAATAAATAAATAAATTCTTAGAATATCGCACACCACTATATAGTGTAAAACAACGCTTTGAAATCAGATCTATATACTCTAATCTCAAATCAAATGAAAAACCACAGAAAAAAAAATTTTTTTTTTACTTCACTTATCACACAAACGAAAAATGAAAAATTGATAATGTGAAAAATAGAAAAACAAAATTTTCTTTTTTTTTCTATTTTTTTGAGAACAATAAGAAAAATTTTCCATCCGTATTATACGAGCTGATAACCGGGACTACTTTTGAGGAATTGTAAAATTTTAGAAAATATCAAAATCTCATTTCAGTTCGTAGTCGAACCGTTTTATTTTCATTTCCAAAAAAATTTTCATTATATTTTTGTGTATTTGGAAAACTAACAACTGTATGTGATTAGGGGTAGATCATGCGCGTTCATTTTTATCTCCTCCACACAGCGAGCGCTCGTTATAAATTTCCTCAAATACTTTTCTGTGCACTGAACATTATTGTTCGTTACATGCGCGATATCGTTATAACGAATCGACAAATTTGATTTTCGATTTGAGGGGTACATTTTATACACTATAAGGGGTAGTGTATATATGATTTTCCACCCCTATCTCGGAAAATATTTTTTTTACGTTGTATTGGTTTCTGGATGATTGTTACAATCAAATATATTTATTTTAATTAAAATAAAATTAATTTTTGATATTTGCTTATAATAAAATTAATTGAATTTTTATTTTATTTAAATATTAAATTTATGTGTCAATTTATTTATTTCCATCTCGAATATTTATTTTAATAACGAATTTTTAGTTTTTATGATTTTTAGGATTGGGAATGTTATGGTGGTTTTGTGTATGTACATAATTTTGATGTTGAGTAATGAACAATGTTTGATTTAGATTTTTCGGTTTTTTTTCTGTTTGAATGATGCTTTTTATGCATGGATTGTATATAATAAAAATGAAAACCGAAACATCAAAAATTTATATGCGCGAATCATTATAAGGATATAATATATAGACGAGTACGAGTATAGGGAGGAAATGTGCATAAAATAGATGAATGAAACTTGTAGCTCCCGCTGTTTGATTATATGGTTTTGTTTGTTGATTATTTATGTTGTATAAATATTTGAGAGTTTTATGACGAGATACATAAACCTTGAAAACTCTAATAAAATCTTAAGCAGAATGGTGATATTTAACAAAATTTGGAAGATAATGGTATTTGTTTAAGTGCTGGGATGATCCAAGATCCGTAAAAATCTCAAACTAAGATGAACTAGAAGGTGTCCAAGAAAAGCGATAGCCTTTGAATACTTAATGTGTTATTTGTATGAGTACGTCAGTCTACTGGTGTAAGCTCTTGATGTGCGTTAGTGTTTGTATTCGATTTCCAGATTTATGTATGATTTCGGGGTTATTTTCGGAATAATTTTCTGTTAAGAGTTTGTAGCCTTAACAAACTAGAATTAGTACTTTATCTTGTGTTCTGCTGACGTATGCTATAGATAAATCGTTAATGGAGTATATTTGTGACAACGTTTGTTCTAGAATGTAAAGTCCCTTGCGTGTGTTGTTAACTTTAAAGGTAGTAACAAGTCTGGATATTTGAGTATTGGTAGATTTATCAGGTTATACTTTATTGTTTTGAAAGCATTTTCACATTCTCCTGCAAAAGTATAGGTTTTTCCTTTACACTCCTGCAGTGTTTTAGAAGGGATAAATCTTTTTTTTTTGTTAGTATATATTTTATATTACCACTGAGTCTTGTACCCCATTTAGTATAGTTTACATTGCATATAATACGTATTTAATTAGTCGGAGTAATCACATGGTTATCCCAAGTTTTGTCTAACTCCTCCTCATATTTTTTGCCACAGTAGGTCTACTGACCTGCAGTTTTCTTGTTGGAGTGGTAGTCAGCATACAATACAGTGTATCCATATTTTCATGCTGCTGCAAACGTTGTAGATGTTTTGTTGCATGATAATTAATCCCATCCACATGTTTGTATGATTTTGATATTTGACTGTTTGGCACAACCCCAGAGTTGGCTGCCATATGGCCATACAGGTATTAGAATTTGTATGTATAACAGAAGTTTGTTGTGGATCGCTAGTTCAAATTGTCTACCTAAGAGCCTGAAGCGAGCGTGTAGCTTGCTTTAATGTAATATGAATGTATGTGTAAATCTGATTGGTTCCTTGTATCTTGTAATCCACTAGGCCGGTTTCAATCTGATGATGATGACGTCATTGAATGACCGTGTGATCGAAAAGATCAAATCCATCTCATCAGGCATACTTGATGTTCATATACTGTGCGATTCGTATATATATGTTTAGTTGTGTCGTGACAGGACTAGTGAATTACAAGAACTTAACTCGAAATATTTTTATTTATTAATTGTGGCGTGAGATAATTTAATTATATTTATTGGAGTTGCTCAAGAACGCCACAAGCCAATACATTTTTTGGATTTTATGTTAAGCTCATCTCTTTTTTTTTTATGTGCTCCTTCCATCTAAATTTAGCATCTCAAGTCGAGCCGAGTTGCTTCAGTAATTGGTATTTCTCTCTTATATAGGCGATAAAGAATTGGTCCAAGAACACTACCTTGTGGTACTCCTGCTGTTATTCTTTTTAATTGGGAGTATTCATTATTATATCATTATTATTATAACAGTATTCATTATTACTCGGTAGTGCCTCTGCTATGTATGATTTTAAAATTTGTGTGCCATACTTTGTCCAATGCTTGCGCTACATCAAGAAATACGGTTGAGCACATTTGTTGGTTTACAAGTGATTTCTCGATTACATCAGTAATTGAACATCAGTATGATGAACTTGTTCTATCGTATAATTTTTTTTCCCTTAATCCAAACTGATGTGTGGGAATGAGATTCTTTTCTTCGATAATTGCTTTTAATCTTTTAATAAGAACCGTTTCAAAAAATTTCGACATTATTGGTAGCAGAGAAATTGGCCTATATGAAGCTTTATCATTCGGAGGTTTGTTCGGCTAAAGTATCATAATTACTTCTGCAACTTTCCATTATCTTGGCACATATCTTAGTCGAAATGCTGCATTAATTATATGCACTAGTTTCCTCAATGCTTTTTCCGGTAACGCTTTTACTATCTGACCCGTTATTAGATCATACCCTGGAGCCTTATGCGCATTCACATTATCCTTGATTTCCCATTTATTTTTTTTTAATGTTACAGGTGTAATTTTTATTTCTTCCTGTTTGGGGTAAAGCTGGAATGTTTCTTCAATGTGATTTGCAAATAAATTTGCTTTTTTTTTAGCATTTCTAGCCCAATTTTCTTTGTTTCTAACTGGAAAAACCTGAAATTTGGGCCTTTTATGTCTTTAGTATCTTTGCATAATGAATAATCAGTTTCTTTTTGCCCAGTTAGAGTGCTAAGGTATTTATTAACTGACTGATTTTTAATGTCTTTTAATAGGTGTTATAGTTTGTTACACAAATGGTTAAATACCTTCTTATTTTCCGGAGTTTGATATTTTTGCCAATTCTTTCGTGCTTATCTTTTATTTTTAAGAAGTTCTCTCATTTCTTCTGGAACGTTAACTTTGCGCGTCATTTTCTGATTATAATTTGGAGTACTTTTCCACGCAGCACTTTGGATATCATTAATGAGCTTATCTAGTTCGTCTCCTATTTGGACTGGTCCCTGTATTGGGTTCTGTAGACTTATTCTATTTGTTAACTGTGTTCGGAAGAAGTCCTTTTGGTTTTGTAGTTTGTTAATTTCGCAATGCTCTCTTTCATAATGATTGTTTGGCTAAGTATCAGAATAACTGGTGAATTATCTGATGAAAGACTTTCACTGTTCTCTATATGGGTATAATCATCTGAAATCCTTCTTGTAATAAAGAAGTCTATAACATCTAGATTCTTACTAATATCCGTAGGCGAAATAGATTTGTACACTGTCTGAGTAAAACCAGCATTTTAGCTGTTTGGCTGCTGCGAACAGTTCTTTTTTGTGATCTCCAATAGGTATTTTTGTGATATAATCACCTTCAATTAAAAAGACACTTCCTCCTAGTGTTTTGAATTGATCAGTAAAATCTATTTGTTTGAGATTATATCTTGGGGGACTAGATATTGCTGAGATACTTCAGGTTTTTGTATTGTTTAATTGTATTTGGATTATTGTGACTTGCATGGAGAACTTTTCGACTTTCAACGATGTTCGTTCTTCGTTATGTTTTATATGATCTTTTATGAGGATAGCTGATCCACCTTTAGATTTGTTCTCTGGATGTAACGCAGTTATATCCTTTTATTTTACTGAATGAAGTTTTGGTGAGGTGGGTCTCTGATATAACACATATATCTATATTATGCATGTTTAAGAATATTTCTAGTTCTTGAATGTGGTGGAATAGCCCATTTGCATTCCAGCTTACAATGCGTAATGTTTTATTCATTTCTTTTGTTTATAATTTGATTTTATGTAATTTATATGGTCAATCACTAGATCAAGGGTTCCGTCTACTCTTTTATTGAAACTAGTTTGTGATTTTATTCCTTCTTGTGTTTTCTGCAAACTTTTTTCCTGCGAAATAAGTCTTTAGTTGATATTCTCTAAGTTTCTCAGTATATCCTGTAGAGCTCCACTTTAGATGGTTTCTGCTCTGTCTGCTGGACTTTCTGTGCATAAGTAACGTTTTCGATTACTCGCTCTCTTGGCATGTTAAGAATTGGCAGTTTTCGTTCCGTGGTTTTTTAATATAGGTTGTATATTTCTTATTGAATCTGGTTTCCGTGATTTTTCTCTAATTTTTTGTAGTTCTACTGCAACTTCACACCCTCTGTAGTTTGCTGGATGCTGGCCTATACAATTGATACATTTTGCTGCTGTATTTCAGGAAACTGCGCAGTCGTTGCCTGTACGTTTTCCTGCACATTTAACACAACTTGCTTCACGGTGACAGTTCTTTTGTGTATGATTATAATCTTGTCACTTTTTACATTGAGGTATTAGTCGAGTGACCTTTCTCGATGTTTCTATTTTAACCCTAAAGTTGAAGATAGCCTTAATATTATAAATATTTTCTATTTGTTCTTGGTTGTCGAAGGTTAGCATGACATACAAATGATTGGATTTCTCTAACGTTCCTTGATCTTGGGGAATTTTGTACTGCTTTACTACTGGTGGGCTTTGGTTTTGTAGTTTGTGACTCGGATCTCTTAAATTTTTCCCATCTCTAATGACATCGTTTAAATATAAGAAAACTTTTAGACTTTGAAATCCACTAATAATGTTGTGTAAGAAAGTGATACCGCATGTGTCCATACCAGAAAGGAAATTTCTGTTCGAGATGAGAACATTACGATGGAAACAATAAAATGAGAATTAATTTTGTTATTATATTCTGTGCAGATTGAAAACCTTCAAAGGTAACCCCGTAACGTGAAATTTATCAGGACTCAAATATAGTATTAAATAAAATATTCTTGACAACTCTGATGATAAACGTCGAAAGCACAACCGTTGAGAAAATGAAACATCAAATGACAGTAACCAACTCTATCGTTCTATATTTTTGTGAAATATTATAGGCTGACACGGATTTAGATTACAGGTTAGAGAGAACGAAGGAAACCATAATGGTTGCATTTAAGAGAGTAGTGTGTAAATACTTAAGTGCTACGTTGATCGCAGATCCGTACAACATCTCAAACTAAGTGTCGGTTTTTATTTATGTATCGCAGATAAACTCTAAGCTGTTCAAGAAATTCGAAAGCTCATGTAACTTCATATATGAAATTTGTGAAAGAACGTTGGTCTACTGGTGTACGCTAACTTAATATAAACTTATTAAGGACGCTATGTAAGAAGTGGTTTGAGTTACATTATATGTCTAGGAAGACAGGAAACTACTGTTCGGAATCAAGTTCATGCAGTAAAGTCTAAGAAAAAAATTTCCTACTGGCTAAAAAAAGTCCTGACTAAACCATGAAAACAAAAAACTAAGAAGGTCTTGAAAACGAAACAACATGTAAAACGGCTGATGTCTCTGTTCAAAAATAAAAGCTTCAGATACAATCACTTGCAGGAGTTATATAGTAAGAAGCGTTTATATGAACAAAAAAGATAGTGTTGGAGGAAATTATCTTGACTATCGTTAGCACAATGGATTGTAGACCATTACCAGATTATTGCAAAGGTACGATTTAGATTTTAATACAAGTTAGGGTGATCGACGGACAGTTTTACCAGCATTTCGACAAGAATTGAGTATCAAAGCTGATCCCAGGTCAAACGATCAAAATCAAACATTAAATTATGAAACTGCGAAACTAAGTGTCAGCTCTTTTATAAGACATTTTAGCGGAATTCATTTCACATTCATTCCACAAGTGTAAGTGATCGCCCTGGTATAATCCAACTCTATCTTAACACAGTAAGAATAGTGAGTAAGAAATGGTTAAGTAATTAAATTAAAGCGCAACATTGGAATCACTATTATAGGAAGTAAGTCGTATATATGTCCATGCCAAACAGAAGGCTATTATTTGAGATCATGGAAAGTCTACTTACTGCTTAATGGAACGTAAGTAATGAGAAAATTTACTAACTGGCTAAATATATAGTCATGATCATGGCAACAACAAATCGAGAAAAAGTACATAATACAACCGATTAGTCAGTATTTAACAGAAGTTGGAAGAGAACAGTATTTATTTAAGTACTGGGCTGACCCCAGATCCGTAAAAATGGTAAATAAAGGGTTGGGTCCTATTAGACGTATGAAGAGAGTCAATCGGGTGAACTCAATGGGCTTTGTATATGCACATATCTTTATCTGACTCCAGTCCTGTCAGCCAACTCACTCAAAATATAGTTAGAACGCTGTATAAGAAGTGGTGACATTAATATTAACGCATATGGGCTTTCCGTGATCTAGAGCTTGATTGATGAAACGTTATTAATTAGGAAACTTAGTTAGTGACTAAATATAGTCAAGACTTGACTAAAGGACAAAAAAAGAATTAGTCTTGCTTACGAAATCACATAGCAAGTACAACGTGTCTTCTTACATAGAAAACCTTCAAATACAGTACAATGCGGAAATCATATAACTGAAAGTATTTATATATTTACACAAAACATTGTTTTAAAGACAATTTCTCTGACTATACTGATGGCCAGCATCACAATAATCACAGCAAAGCACAACGGTTGAGGAAAGAAATAAACTCAATCGTTCTATATTTGGATGGAAAATTATAGGCTGACACCCCCAAAAATGGCTTGAACAGTCAGATACCACTATTTGACCATTGCTAAGCTACGATGTAGATTTTTATGCTAGCTTGGAATGTCAAGAGCATACATAATGGTATAATTTAACATAATTTGGTATTTATTAAAGTGGTGAGCTAACCCAAAATCCCTTAACACACCAAATGAATCGCTGTTACCCAAGTAACTTGATAACCTTTGTTTGTAAATATGTGTAATTTATGTGAAAACTAATGTCCATGCCAAACAGACAACTACTATTCTTGAGATTGATCGTAATGTAACGTAATTATTATGAAAGCTGTCTTCTATCTACATAGTCATAAAATGACAAAGGCTTCCAGTTAGAGAATAATTTGTCTGGCTTACACAACACTATAATGTACCTGTTATGAAAGAAAATCAGCAGATCAAGTCACATGCGGTAGTCAAATAACTTAATCTATTTATCTGGGCAGAAAACGTAAGTTTGAAAAAAATTACTTAACGCCAAGGCCTATATGAAACTTTTAATATCAGTCACAAACTTGATCGTTCTTTAAGTGAAATATAATCACTTCTTGATCAGTCTGGGTGAAAATGGGAGCTACAATACTCCAGAAACAGCAAGCTTAAGTCATAAATAATATAACTCAATCTTGATATCAGTCTGAAAAAGTAAATAGAATTATTGCGAACGTCTTGAAAACATGGGTTGTTGATGCCACCTTTATACCTTAAAACTTTGGTCAACTATCATTCTGGTCCTGGATGATCCTTCCCAACGGAGGTCTTTATGACCAATTCTAACTCCCATCGCATGTGGCAGTTAATTATTCTTTTTTCAACGATCCTACACTTTAAAACCTGGACTAATCGTTATCCATTATTCGAAACGGTTTCCGACAAGTAGATTGTTTTGGGGAATAATTTTTTCCCGGCTAATGCAAAAATAAGTCTGTTACATGTTGGAATGTTTTACATAAAGAGTCCTATCCTGGAAGTTTCTAGTTGCTCAATGGCTTAAAACTCAGAAAAACAAATTAATTATTTGGACTGGGTTGCTCCGTGATAAATAGCAGGGATCAGTACCATTGGTAGTGGATTGTAGTATGAGAGTTAAACAGACAGTTACTGGTACGTATTGTTCGAGTAATTAATTTGGTGAGTATACGATGAGGTAGGGTGACTTACTGAGAGTGACAAGCCTTGCTGTAATTTGCAACTATTCTTGTTGACGATTTCTCCACGACAAAAAAACCAAACTGGGATCATACGACTGTTGATAATATGTCCCACTCACTATCATCGAATGAAGTCTCGACACAGTACGAGTCAACCAGTAAAAACTATTTTATTTAATTAAAATATGAAAAAAAACTACTTGTTATCAGTGCTACATTGAAAAAATCTAATTAAGAATTTATAAACGATTTTGGTGCATTGATTTATCCGTAACTATTGACTGATTTAAACCATACCTGACATGCACTTAAAAAAGTAAAAATAAACAATTTTCAGAATAAATTCCCAATCATTTTCATTTCATATACGAAGTACTGATACATAAACAATGTATTGTGTTGTTATAAGTACATACTATCTGTCTGGTTTAAGCTGAAAACAAATGTAATCCTGTTTTATCAATTCAATTAAAATAAATAATTTAGATCCCCTGGATACAAAAATTTTATGTGTAAATATAGAAGGGAGACAGACAAATAAATCTGCTAATTAAATTTTTATTTGTTTATTGTTTACATAAAAAATATATGCAAATTCGAATAAATTGTAGAGTATGTATGTGACCATTTGGCTTGATTCACACATCAATCTACAAAATCTAAAAAAAAATATATTTCACTTGTTGATATAAGAATATTTTTAGAAAAACCCTTTCTGTTAAGTTAATTTATTTTTTAATTTAGAAAGCTTAAAAAGCTTTAAATGTGTCAACACTGTACGAGAGATACGCTAATCGAGTATAATATCACAACGATTTTGGTGGTGTTTCATAATTTATTAGCATTAAAATTTTTTACTTCTTTCGATTTATTTGCCACTTCGAATATTATAATATTGTCGTTAAGCTTGGATCCGTTCCAAATAAATCTTTATACAAGAGTGAAAAAATAAATAAATTAAACAAACGATTTAACTATATAAAGTAGAAGTAATAATAGTGTAATGCTAATTTAATGTTAAACCATATGACTTAGAATTAAGCCAACTATTTTCATACGGTGAGCGTAGAAAATGATTTTGATAGTCAAATGATTTAAAAATGTTAAACGGCCCCTACCACCTTACAAACAATTTTTTTTACGATTGTTGTACATTACAGGTGTTCAACCCAATTCCGGACTGCGGCGTAGTGAGAAACTGTCTTAATGTAATAAAATGAAAAGCTTTATGACAAAGTAAAATAATATCGATAACTTTCTAGTGCCAAAAAGGATCCAAAAGCAAGTGGAGTTAAGGCAGATCTAAGACTGCAAATAAAGTTTCTAGAGTCGAACTGGTTTCCTAATCAAAGGACGCCATTGCAAGCTTCGTGGTTACTTCATTTCTTGACAACCATACTTAAAATCACAAAGTATAATCCACAAAGCTTTTGGAATATCTTTATAGTTGATGTAAATTCACTCCTAGACATGTGATTACTTTGTTGAATTAATGATGACATTTTATCAATATAACCGTATATTTTGCCGTATCATCGTGGAGTTGAGATGAGAGTTATCAGAAACTGATTAGTCTCCATTAGAATACTGGAAGCTATTCTTTTTCAGTATAAATAACTTCTAAGATCTAGAAATTAGACTAACTTCTTAGAATAACTTCTAAGAACTTTAAGTAGTAAAGTGGTCAAAGTGAACTTACCAAGTACCAAATTATTTAGCACTATCAGTTTTATATTACTCTTTGAGCCTCCGTTAAGTCCACATAAGCTCTGGTCTCTCTTTCTATGTACTCGTTAAGTCCACATAAGCTCTGGTAATTTCAACAAAAAATTAGATGGGCGTTATCGGTGGTTTGTCTGTTACCAGTTAGTGGGAGTAGTTTTATTAATTGATTTAAGAACTGAACATAACTTCTTTCAACTACCAACTCTTGCTTATACAGACCTCACTTATCTCCAGAGGATATCGTTAAATACCTTCGTTTTTTTAAGGATGGGTGTGGCGCAGATGGTATTTCTTCATACTCAAACGATTTAGCAATTAAATGCCTCTGCCTTAGTCAATTTTGTTTAACGGTTCACTTTCGAAGGGTGTTTTTGCGGTTAACTGGAAATCGTCTCATATTGTACCGATCTTTAAGTCTGGTGGAGCGATATTACTAATTATAGAGGTATTTCGTTATTGTCAGTGATTCAAAAATTATTTGAGTCAATTGTGTGTGATATATGTTTTTCGGGCTAAACTCGTGTATTGTATAGATTGTTACAGGTCTCCGGCGACACTCACACGCATTTTGGGTAGACTACAGTTGGCTGGGGGATTCTGTGCCACCGTTATTTATTAGACCGAACAGATTTCTCACGTGTATATACGAAAATACATGTACACCAATTACCCCAAAAACTTCATCACCAATTAATAAGATTTAATTTCGTTTCATTATTTATTAAATTAAATGATTAAATAAAAAAAATTCACGATAAATCTTAAAATATATGTATATATAAATAGTATAATTTTATACTAATAAACCATTTATTAATTTATAAGAAAAAAAAACTTAATATTATAAATGTATATTTAAAAAAAAAACTAATAAAACTCACCCAATCCAAAATGTTCCTTTGAGTACTCATAGGTGTTGTTTGGTAGAGTGCTAAAAAAAATATCTCTAATCCTATTTCTTTTTTTTAACACGTTATTAACACAATTTCTTTATCTTACATATATATATATATATATATATATATATATATATATATATATATATATATATATATATATATATCTTATAATTAAAGAGTTTTAACTAAATAGCTATAAATATAACTATTGTGGATTCCAGTCCACGCGTTCCCACGCCTTACGATCTCCAAAAATAATTGAAACGAAATCAACGGGGTATGTATGTGCGTCTTTTATTATATTAGGCCAATAGGACAGCAACCACGAGGCCCCACACAGTTTGTCGGGATAAACCCGTTGTAGGATGATAGAATGATCAGTCCTAAACTAAGTGCAGCTAACTTTATCTTTACTATACTTCTTCTTATATATATATATATTTTCACAAGTTTGAAATAATTTGATTTATTTTTTCCTATAAGTACCAAACAGCGCGGCAGCCTCAGTTAAAAAGCTTGGTCTTGGCAAAACTAATCTTCATGAACATGATATCGAATTGGTTGAAGGTTGCAAACCAATAAAGCAAAGGTACTATCCAGTTTCACCAGCTGTACAAAAGGACCTCTACCAAGAAATAGACAGGATGTTAAGCTTAGATGTCATCGAAGTGAGTAAAAGTGCATGGAGTTCGCCAGTAACCATAGTGAGGAAAGCGAATGGAAAAACACGACTCTGCTTGGATGCTCGTAAGCTTAACTCCGTGACTAAGAAAGACGCTTACCCTTTACCGATAATTGACGGACTTCTTGGACGTTTATCTGAGACTAATTACATATCAGCACTTGACTTAAAAGACGCATTTTGGCAAATTCCACTTGCGGAATCTGCCAAAGACAAGACTGCCTTTACAGTACCAGGGAGACCACTCTACCAGTTTAAAGTGATGCCGTTTGGGCTGTGTAACGCGGCTCAGTCAATGTGTCGTTTAATGCATCAAGTTATACCTCACGAATACCATGACAATATTTTTGTATACTTAGATGACCTACTTATCATAAGCGGCACATTAATGGAGCACTTTAACCTGTTGGAGTTGGTTTCAGACTTATTACGGACAGCAGGACTGACAATAAACATTGACAAAAGCAGTTTTGTGATGAGGGAAATCCGGTACCTAGGATACTTAGTGGGCGAGAAAGGACTTAGGCCGGATCCACTGAAAATTGATGTAATAGTAAACTTACCGACACCTACGAACGTAAAACAGACCAGACGATTACTTGGGATGGCTGGATGGTACCGTCGCTTTATTGAAAACTTCTCAGCCATAACAGCACCGATAACTGACTGTTTGAAGAGAGGAAAGTTCGAGTGGTCAGATAAAGCCGAGGAAGCATTCAAAACTCTTAAGCAACTTTTAACATCAGCACCGGTTTTAATCACTCCATGTTATTCAGAACCATTTTTTATCCGATGTGACGCGAGTACTGCAGGTATAGGTGCAGTATTATACCAAAAAGATGAAGATCATAATGAGCGGCCCATCGCGTATATGTCACAAAAATTGTCTGCTACACAAAGAAACTATTCGGTTACCGAATTAGAGTGCCTTGCTGCTATATTAGCTGTAAAAAAATTTAGAGCGTATGTCGAAGGACATGAATTTACTATAATTACAGACCATGCCAGTCTTAAATGGTTAATGCAACAGCGAGACTTGAGTGGTAGATTAGCTAGATGGAGTTTGAAATTGCAGGGCTTCAATTTCCAAATTTTACATCAAAAAAGGAAGGATAATGTTGTGCCTGACATGTTATCCCGCATCTACTGTGATTGTATCGAAGAATTGTCAGACGGTATTTCGAAGATTGGTTTTGGTTCTATTTTTGATGTCTCAAAACTAGATGATCCTGACTATGAAACTTTACGTAGAAATATAATCGACCAACCTAATAAGTATCCGGCGTTTAGAGTTCTAGATCGTGTAATCTTTATTCGTCTTGAGCCAAGAAATGATGCATTGTTGTCGGATATATCGGTGTGGAAATTTTGGATTCCATCCAAGTTTAGAGAAAAGCTAATCAGCAATTCTCACGACTCTCCTATGGCAGCTCATGGAGGTATCGCAAAAACTTTAGAACAGTTAAGAAGGTATTACTATTGGCCATCTATGGGAAAACAGGTACACAAGTATATATCTAATTGCACTATTTGCAAAACCACAAAAGCTCCTAATAAGTGTACTAGACCACCTATGGGTAACTCATATCCTGTCGAAAGACCATGGCAGCGAGTATATGTCGATTTGCTTGGGCCATACCCTAGATCTACGAAGGGGAATACGATGATTTTAATCGTTTTGGACCACCTGACGAAATTCACATTGCTGAAACCTCTTTCAAAGGGAACCTCTATACAAATAGTACAATTCCTAAAAGATAATGTATTTTGTGTCTTCGGAGTTCCACAGACCATACACTCTGATAATGGACCTCAGTTCAAAAGTACAGAGTATAAGGAGCTTTTAAATGAATTTGGTATACGAGACTCAAAAACCGCAATTTATTCGCCTCAATCGAACGCTTCAGAACGGGTGAATCGGTCTATTTTGGCTGCTATTAGATCTTACATTACAAACAAACACACAACTTGGGACAAATACTTAGATGAAATCGCATCAGCTCTTCGAAACGGTGTGCATGAAACAGTGAAAAACTCGCCACACTTTTTATTGTTTGGCTATCATAAAATTAATCATGGAACCGATTACTCAATACTAAAACAATTAGGAGATATCGCTGAAGGAGAAATAATGTTATCATTACCAACCCGTCTTGCACTGATTCACGATCAAGTTAAAGCAGATATTGCAAGGGCATATGAGAAGAGTGCTAAAAGATATAATCTTAGGACGCGTCATGTAGAATTCCAGGTAGGACAAACAGTTTTCGTGAAAACACATTTCCAAAGTAATGCAGCAAATAAATTTTCGGCCAAATTTGCACCCCAATATATTCAAGGAATAGTGATAGAAAAAATTGGAAATGTTAATTATAAGATTAAAGACTCTACTGATAAAGTTTTGGGTATTTATCACGCTAAAGATTTGCGCATTTAAACAGCTTTTTTTTCAGCTTTAATTTTGCATTTTGACAAAATGGTAAAGTTAAATCTGTCCTGTTACGGCTGCTAAATTGTCAATAAGGAAAAAAATACGATTAACGATTTGTTCATGATGATGACTCAGAGGATATTTTATATTTTTTTTTTGGGAAATCTCTCATTGTCTGTATTTTTTTTTTAATTAAAAATGAGGTCATTGAACTGGTTTTATTTTCTAGACTTAATATATTTGTTGTTGTGAATTGTTTCAGTATTAGGTATATAAAATACATTAGCATTATATTGCAAATTTAATGTCAAGCTTATTCTTCTATATGTGTCTCTTTCTCTGGGTGATTTTTATGTATATATAGTATATAGTTCCCGTAATAAATTTTCAAAATTTGAACTCGATCAATTATTTGACGATTATCTTTCTTTTTAACTGAGGCTGCCGCGCTGTTTGGTACTTATAAAAAAAATAATAATAAATCAAATAATTTCAAACTTATGAAAATATATACATATAAGTGGAAGTATATTATAAAGACAAAAGTTAGCTGCACTTAGTTTAGGACTAATCATTCTATCATCCTACAACGGGTTAATCCCGACAAACCGTGTGGGGCCTCGTGGTTGCTGTCCTATTAGCCTAATATAATAAAAGACGCACATACATACCCCGTTGATTTCGTTTCAATTATTTTTGGAGATCGTAAGGCGTGGGAACGCGTGGACTGGAATCCACAATAGTTATATTTATAGCTATTTAGTTAAAACTCTTTAATTATAAGATATATATATATATATATATAAATATGTAAGATAAAGGAATTGTGTTAATAACGTGTTAAAAAAAAGAAATAGGATTAGAGATATTTTTTTTAGCACTCTACCAAACAACACCTATGAGTACTCAAAGGAACATTTTGGATTGGGTGAGTTTTATTAGTTTTTTTTTTAAATATACATTTATAATATTAAGTTTTTTTTTCTTATAAATTAATAAATGGTTTATTAGTATAAAATTATACTATTTATATATACATATATTTTAAGATTTATCGTGAATTTTTTTTATTTAATCATTTAATTTAATAAATAATGAAACGAAATTAAATCTTATTAATTGGTGATGAAGTTTTTGGGGTAATTGGTGTACATGTATTTTCGTATATACACGTGAGAAATCTGTTCGGTCTAATAAATAACGGTGGCACAGAATCCCCCAGCCAACTGTAGTCTACCCAAAATGCGTGTGAGTGTCGCCGGAGACCTGTAACAAGATGAGCCACATTTTTTTTTTCGTGGGCGTTCTACTGTGTCAAATTTCAAATTTAGTGGAATTCACGAAACGTGTCACGGAGGTTATAGAGAATAATGCTCAACTTCATGTCATTTACAACGACTTCAGTAAGGCGTTTTACTCAATCAATCACTTTATTGTTTTGCAAAAATTAAAATCATTTGGAATTAATGGCTTGAGTCGTACCTCGCTGGGCGGGTTCGTTGCAATTAAGGGCAGCCTTTTTTATCCAATTTATGTACATTCTGGAGTACCTCAGGGTTCACAACTTGGTCCACTTATTTTCATACTATTTGTTAATGATATCATAAAATGTTTGAAATTCTCTCGATGTTTAATATATGCTGACGGCTGAAAACTGTTCTCTCCTATTCGAGATCTATCTGATGTAGTTAATTTGCAAATGGATATAGACGCGGTAAATGTTTGGTGTATAAGACTGATTTATTACATTTGAATGCAGCCAAGTGCAGAATGGTGTCGTTTAGTCGTTTATCTTCGCATTTTGTTTATAACTACAATATTGCAAATAATAATTTGACTCGTGTAAACGAAATAAGGGATCTTGGAATTAAATTTACTACAACATTATCCTTTAATCGCCATTTAGACATGATTTGTGCCAAAGCCAATTCTATGTTGGGATTCCAGAAACGTAGAATGAAAGAGTTTAATGATCTTAGTGTCTTTGTCTGCTTGTATCAATCACTTGTGCGCTCACAGCTCGAAAATGCATCATGCGTAGTATGGTCTCCACGTTACAATGACCATAGGTAGAATTGAGACAATACGAAAATCTTTTCTCATTTTCTATGCATATAAAACTGGTGGGTTTGCCCATCGATTACCCTGGTGGGAAAATGTTAGGAATCTACCTTCATATGTAGAAAGATGTAAATGAAGCCACTTGAAGTTCGTCGCCAGCATGCTGGAGGAATCTACCTTCATATGTAGAAAGATGTAAATGAAGCCACTTGAAGTTCGTCGCCAGCATGCTGGAGTTATTTTTATTTCTGATTTACTCAAAGGTAATATCTTGAGTGTTGCTAATGAACCTAAAGTTCTATGCTCCTATTAAAAATCTTCGTACTCGCACTCTATTGAAAATTGATTTTCATAGAACCAATTATGGGAGCGACGAGCCTTTGAATTTCATGTCAAAGTTGTATAACAAACTTTGTTTCCTTTGCAACTTTAATAAGACAAAATGAGAAATAAGACGAGCATAGAAAAATAATTATTTTAGTTGAATAATTTAGTTGTGCTATTTGATAATTTGTGCTATTTGATTGGAGGAACAATAACCTAATTGTTTTTTCTAAAATAAAATAAAATACTTAGTTCAAACGGATTCTTCATTTGGCTTACATGGATTGAGTTGGATACGGGCACTCTCCGAACTTGGGTACAAATTTGGTGTACAAGATCCGTCTTCCACTAATGCGAAATATGAGAAAAATCGGTTCCGTGCCTTACTTAAATTTCCGTACCTTACTTAAAATTACGTGAAATGGGACTTGGTTAAAATCACTGAAAAAAATAGTAATTAGGTCTTAAGAAGTATTTCCTGGTTGCCCTTGATTTTCAATTAGTCTTCCATGCTTCTTTTAATAAACTACGATTCTTTGAGTGCTCTTAAAGTCCTGGCTAAGGTAGCTCATTAATACGTCACAACCTCTTTTCCGCATGTAGTTCGAAGTTGTATACCCGTAACAAGTTTGAGTTTGGTTAAAAATTTTCCCCACATCAGAACAACGATTACTAACCTTTTTTGTTACCTACCTGAATATTTTGAACTACTAAGTATTCAGAGAGATAATCACCTATTTAAATAGTATGTGAACTCCGTGAGCTTTCCAATATGTAGCTGCACATTACTCTTTAGGTCTCTTAAGTAAACGTGCACAATGCTTAAGAGTTTCAATGGCGTCTTCTTAGTGTTAGGTTAATCCATCAACGCCTTTGTGTAAACGTTATCAACGTTCACGCTCATACGTTGATGTATCAACCTGGGATGGATTAGAATGATGCAAGTTTACGTGATGGACCAAACGGACGATGTTTTCGGTGATTTGAACCCTTTGTGATATCTTCTCAACTTCTCCATTATTTCTCGGCCCCATCATCTAAGGATGCATCAGCTCTCAAATTCCTCACTAGTTATTCATCTTTAATTTTGATTGATTCCTTAATTGGTTCCTTAATTGTTGTTTGATGTTCAATGGGATGACAGATTGCTTTGAAGTAATCGTTTATCAAGATTACTCGTTATTTGAGGCAAATTGTTTGTGAAAGTGGATAAGAATGTGATATATGGAAGTCTGTCCTGATCAAGGTAATAATAGGATTATTTTTACCTGGATATTCTGTAATATACAGGATCCTTTCAAAGCAGTTATATACTAAGAAAGGTCTCTTCCAATCCAACCACCGGGTTACGTCGAAAAAACCAAATAGATTCTGGACTACTACTAAAAACACACTTTTAAGGTGTTTCATAAATTGCTCCTGAAAAACTAGAAATTCATATGGCTGTATGCTTTCTAGTCAAATAATAAACAAACGTAAAATTATGTGGAAATAAAACACTTTTAAGCCATATATCAGGAGGACGTGATGGTATTATGTTTCGGTTATTTAACAAACCGTTGACATAATCGTACGTTAGATTCGAATATATCTTCAAAGAAAGTCGAATTCTGTCAACCTTAATAATTTTGCCATAAACTTGAAGAACCTTCAATCCAGATGTTGAACCTATTAGCTTATATTTTCTACTAAAGTCTTTGTAAATGTGAGAGATGATCACATCAGAGACCTGATTGAATTAAGTATGTTGTCAAACTCTCAGCACAAACACTGTAATAGAAAGGGTTGGCAATAGCTCTCCAGTTTCTTATTGGTTCCAGTGAGACATCTATTTTTAGCTTTTAGCAGAATCATGACAGTCATCTGGTTTATCATTATTACCTTCAGAATTGAGATCAGACAAAACTTAATCAATGATTTGTTTCTATAGATCTCGAGGAGCAAGCCTTTAGGGTAGTAGTGTCTTTGTATAATGGTACTATCACGGTATACTTGACGACTAATATATCACCACTTTGAGGAACGAATTATCTGGGTCTTATCTTGGACAGAACACTAAGCTACAAACCTATGAGCGAAGTAACAAAAACGATAATACACCTCTCAACTTAAGTCGAAACGCAATTGAAAATATAGGGCCCAGTTCTCTACCTAAGTAATTTTACCATATCTTCTGTATGAAATCGTCATTTGACAGCCAGTTCTAGAGGTTTTGGCCCATCTTAAGTCTTTGATGAATGAACAGGCTTTTTGCAAATGAGTGACTCTCTTAGGTGCGCAATAACTTAGGTTTAGGATCGTATTGGTCATTTCACTTTCTTTAATATTCTATAGGTAAACAAATGTATAGGTAACAAAGGACACTCATCTATTCTGCGTAATAGAAGTAACCTTAAACTAACATCGACTATCATATTCCGTCACTATTGGTTGCGATGAAATTTGTTAACTGATACGTATCCGATAGAGAAGAATGTTTAAGAGATGAGGTCATGAGTCCTGAGGTTTTGAAGTTCTTTACTTAACTCGTAATTATTACGAGGTGGGCCATTAAATGTGGACTGGAAATTAGCGCGTCTAAAACTGAATTGGTATAGTACCATAGGAAATATAAAATCCCTGTAGTAGATCCACATCTACTTAATGGCAACAGACTAGCTTTTACGGACAAGGCAAGATTTCTAGGCGTAATCTTGGACAGTAAATTTAGCTGGAAGCCCAACAATTTGGAAAGAGTAAATAATGCCAATATATCATTGTACTCGAGTAGGAACGCCATCGGAAAGAGATGGGGCCTGACGCCGGAGCTGGTACACTGGCTATTCACTTCCGTAATAAGACCTGTACTTATGCATGGAGTGAGCGTGTGGTGTCCAGCTCTTGATAAAGTAACACACAGGAAAAGGATTGAGAAGGTGCAAAGAACGGCCTGCATGCTTATAAGCGGGGTACTGAGGACAATAGCTACAAGTGCCTTAGAGGTCTTGTGTCACCTCCTCCCCGTGGATATTTATGGTAAGCAGATGGCGGCGATTACGGCCACTCGACTATCAGTCATATCTAAGTGGAAATGTCTTCGGACAGGACACTCGACGATAGTCAAATCGCTGAAGAAAGGACGGGCAAAACTAGACTATGTTACACCGACTCTGTGCTTCGAGAAAAGGTTCAGAAGTACCTGCCCCTTAAGGGAATCTTGGGGGAGCGGGTTGGCAGCTGAAACAGAAGCATTGCAGTTGCTTACGGATGGCTCCAAGCTACACGGTAAAGTAGAAGCTGGAATCTTCTGTGATAAATTAGAGGTATATATAGCAGTTCGCCTCCCTGATCAGTGTGTATACCAGGCAGAGGTGATAGCAATTGAGGAGGTCCTGAACTGGTTAAGACATAATGTGGTATCCTCGACTGATATCGCAATTTATGTGGACAATCAGGTGGCAGTCAAGTCGCTGGTTTCTGTTTCTCTAACGTCTAGAGTGGCGTTGGGTTGCCGCTCGTCTCTTAATGAGATGAGTGAGCATTTCAAAATTCAGGTAGTCTGTGTCCCTGGCCACTCAGACGTCATGGCAAACTGCAGGGCAGACGAACTAGCGAGGCACGGTACAACTCTCCAACTGCTACCGGAAAGGGCAAAGTTGAGGGGACCCATTAACGCACTCAAGAATGTGTTTAAAAAAGAGGCGGAAGCCTCAGCGAACAAAAGATGAACGAACACCCTCCCATGTAAAACTGCAAGACAAGTCTGGCCAAAGCTGAACTTGAAACGCTCAAATTCACGTATCTCCCTACGAAGACGTGAACTTAAAACGATCGTGTGGATACTCACAGGACACTGCCTTCTTGGAGAACATGCGAGAAGGCTGGGTCTGGAAATAAATGACTTTTGCAAAAGCTGTAAGGACGAGGAGGAGGAAGAGATGGTATTCCACCTCCTATGCTCGTGCCCGGCTTTGGCACACAAAAGACATAAATACTTGGGTAATTTTTTAATGGACTGCCTTTCTGATCTCGAAAACTGTTATGTGCGAGACTTATGAGACTTATTAGGCTACGTAAGCGCTTAAATTGGTTCTCATAGGGGTAAAAGGGGAGTAAAATCCTGTGGTATCACACCGAAACGTGGCCGGTCTAAGTGAGCTGTAGCAGCCACTCAACCTAGCATAATCTACTAAAATTGATGAGATGGTCTTGTTCTGCCTCGTGTGCGATTTTTTTTGAGGATTGGATATATTGATATCCCACTTTCTGTTACTTTCTCTCACTAACCTTGACAATCGCAGTATATCAAGCCGAACGTATAATCATTATGAAAGCTGTAAAATGGTTGAGGTATGTTGTTATATTCGCTTAGAATATTCCGAACTCTGAGGATAGTCATGCTTCCATTTAAAAATTTTTTATCTTATCAATGAATGAGATGGCAGATCACTTCAACATTTACCTGTTATGGTACTAAGGCATTTCAAGGTGGTGGAAAAGCTGTGTCATCATGAGAATTTGAGTATTTGATACTCAGTCCGAAAATTTGCATATCCTACCATCAAATTTTTCAACATCATATAACTATAAATTGATCGATAAGAATAATGAAAATATTGCCAGTCATAAAAATTGATTCTTAACCATGAAACTAACTATTATTTTACCATTATATACTATAATTTTCTACAACTCCACTATTCACCACCCCCATTAAATCGATTTGTCATTTTCCATATACCATTCGCAAATTATACCATAAAAGTTGAATTACAAAAAAGTTCTGTTTGGAAAATTGGTTGAAGAGCGTGTTGCTGAGGTCACGGTAAAATTGCACGCAACACGTATCATAAAATGATTAATGATTATATAATTATCAATATATGTATGTATATGTATGAGTCCATATTTTATATACGGCATCGCTGTATACATATACGTACAAATTGAATGCATGTCTAAGACATAATGATTGTGATGATTAAATTTATTTCATCTGATTGTTAATAATAAAAATAATTATATGTTGGTGAGCCCATTAATTAGAATTTGATGTAATAAATAGCTCGTTCTGTAAATGAAAAGCGATCAAGTATAAATATATTCGTGGGGTTGGGGAGCAAATGAAAGGCGTGAATTTATTATTTTAACACAATTGAAATTAATTGTTGTTCCTTTTGTGGGTGTAATGTCTTAAAAACGCAAAAAAAATAAATAATCTTATGTGTTAAAATCAACATAAATATAATATTATGTGTGCTCAGTACATATATGTGTGTACATACACTTTATAAATATAAAGATTAAAAATATGATATAGCCTGGCATAATTTATGTGTATACTGTTTGTGTTCGAAAAATCGATATTTTATTGTTATGAGTGTTTTTAAGACATAAATCAAATAAGGAACTACTGTTTGGGATGGGAATACAATTGCTGGGTGGGTACATTATGTGTATAGGCTAACATCAGATTACATATAGGTCTGATTAACGTTAAACAATCTGAACATTGAATATGGCTCTCAGCCGTTTCAACAGTCAATTTCTGACACCCCAATAACGTTTACGAAGTCTAATAAATGTACTAGGGTGGGAATACTAGGGTGGAATAGCAGAGGCAGCAAAGAAAGCACAACATTTACTAATACGTCAAGCAACCATTGCTTAGGTTAGCACACATTTGGGTCACAGCTTGGGAACATCACAGTGGTAAAAACGCAAAATTGAGTAAGTGAGAACCTACCCTGGTAGGCCAGTCAAGCTTATCCAACAGCTCTGGAAACTGGCTAGGATTCATTGGACCAATCATATTCATTAATCTGAAATCAAAAATGATTACAGAAACGAATACTAGAAAAAATAAAAATGACCGCCCAGGTGGCGCAGTGGTAAAAGCTGCGGTTGTTAGAGCGGGAGGTACCGGGTTCGAATCCCGATGGGGGCAGGATACAAAAGGAATTTTTCACCCATGAGATTACAATCTGTGGTGTAAATGAACACAACTATGACCCCCTGTTGGAGTGCAGAACTCATAGGCCAACACATCTTCCATGTCAGCATAAAATAGGCATATAATAGGCTGGCATGGAGCTATGCAATGTGCAGATGGTTAGGAAAATCGGACCTATAGCCGTTCGTCCTCGAATTGGCTGTAATGGCGTAAAAGTAAGGACATAAATAAGCGAACCGCGAACAAGTAGGGAGTGCTTTGAGCCCCAAAACAGATTAGAGAATAAAAAAAAAGAAATAATAATTCAAATCGGCAAACACAAAAAATATCGACCATTGGCTATATAGAATATATATAGAAATTCTCGGCCTCAGCTAAGTACGATGGAAGGACAGTGAAGACATAAGAACCAGCACAGGAAATTATATGAAGTTATCTGGTAGAGCTGATAACAACTGCTAACGCAAAGAAATCACTACTCGAGTGGAAGTATACAAAACAGAAAAAGCAGATTACACAATTAAAGATGAATTCTACGAGCAGCTACAAGCCGCCATATCAAGTGCACACTGAAATGACATCAAAATTATCCAAGGTGATTTCAATGCAAAATTTGGAATTGACAACACCGGAATGGCAACAGTCATGGGTAAAAACGCACGAGACTCTGCAAGATACAACATCGGAGAAATACTCATCGACTATTGTGTCACCAATCAGCTAAAGCATATATTTATAGGCAGCAGCAAATTCCCACACAAAAATATCCATAAATACACCTGGATATCGCCAGATGGCCGAACAAGAAATCAAATTGACCATGTGCTGGTAAATAAGAATATTATATCCTTCCTAGGAGCAGATGCACAATGCGAGAGGAGCAGATGCACAATTCGATCACCTAACTAGTAATAGCAACATTCAAAATCAGACACAATCTACCGAATAACGAAATTTACATTCTGGATGAAAAATGGGAAGAAATAGGAAGAGCCTTCGTCAAAACTGCTACAAGTGGCTACCAAGACAACACAAGAAAACCGAGGATTATATGAAGATACAGCTCGAGAAGTAAAGAAAATGGCAAGAAGTAATCGTAGGATATACACAGAAGACATTCTCACGACTGCCAAGTCATCGGCAGCAAATAGAAATATGCGCACATTAATGTGTAAGAAAAGTCACCGGAAAATTAAAAAATGCACCACTGGTAAAGGATTCACATGGACGAGTCGTCACTACATACGACCAACAACTAAATAGGTGGAAGGAGTTCTTCGAGAACAATGACATAGAAAGCGAGCCAATTGAGGAGCCGCCAGATGGAATCTATAACGAAACCATAAATACCCATCCACCAACGAAGTGACATTATGAAGCTGAAAAATAACAAAGCCGCTGGAACCGGCAACATACCAGCTGAACTACTCAATGAAGAACTCAATGAGAAGCATTTACAACTATATAAGAGCAGTTACACCACAATAAGTAGAAGTGTGAAATACTGGGAGAATTCCGCACAAATGGATCCATAACGATCCCAAAGAAAGGCAACTTAAGAGAATCCAAAACTGGCGAGACATCTCCTTACACAGCACAATGAATATATTAGCAATGGCCATCCTAGAACGAATCTCACCAACTGTGAACCAATGCATAAGAAACGCTGTACAGACCACTACATAATCCGGATCATCGCCCAACAATCCAACGAATGAAACTTCATCACTATATCTACTCTTCGTGGAATCCGAACGCGTATTCGATTCCATCAATAGAAGCGCCATCTGGCAGGCATTCTCTTTGAAATAGACATCCCAAGGAAAATTATCGAATTCATCCAGGAAATGTACCGGGAAATAAAGTGCAACACAAAGGTAAGCAGATTGGCACAAACTACAATACACGAGGAGTTAAACAAGGATGTGTACTATCTCCACTACAGTTCCTCTAAGTTTACTTGATGCGCAAGCTAGACATCGCATCACCAAATGAAATTCAGTGGGATCCTATAAGAACACTCGATGATCTCGACTATAATATATGCCTATTATATATATATGCCTATGATACTCGCAGATAATATATGCCTGCTAACACACAAAGACATAGGCATGCAGCAAAAGCTTTTAAAGTTATCAGAATTAGCACAAGATGTCGCGCTCAAGATAAACATAAGAAAGACAAAGACCCTGAGACTGAACACAAGTATCAGAACACCGCTTCACATCAACCAAGACACAATAGAAGTTGTCGCAAAATTCGTTTACCTCGGCTGTACCGTATCAAGAACGGAACGGAACGGAACGGAAGAAGACATTAACCAAAACATCAACAAAGCGAGAAACACTTTCAACATGCTCCATAAGATCTGGAATGCATCCGTCCTTTTAAGAAATACGAAGATTCGAATGTTCAATGCCTGTGTAAAATCAGTACTGCTGTATGGATGTAAACGTGGAAACGTACGTATAGAAAATCACAAACAGTTTCCAAGTGTTTGTGAATAAATGCCTTAGGCGATTGATCAAATGCTTCTGGCCAAATAAGATCACAAATGAAGAAAAACTGCGACATACAAACCAAGTCGACATTGAAAAGGAGATCAGGAAGCGGAAATGGAGAAGGATAGGACACACACTGAGAAAGACACCAATTGACATAACCTGGATGTCGCTGGAATGGCATCCGCAAGAAAAAAGAAAGTTGGAAGGCCAGCTGTGACTTGGAAAAGAACGGTGCTAACTGAAGCAAAACATTTTGGAAAAACATGGGGGGAACTAAAGAGAATAGCCCCAAATTGAGATCGCTTCAAATCTTATTGCAACACGATCAAAGTAAAATAAAGTCACATGCAAGTTGACGTGTTGTACACTGGCTTTGCCAAGGTGGTTGACTTCATTAGCCATTGTAAACGCTAGAACGGTTATACTCATTGTGGTTCTCAAATAGCATTGTTACATGGTTTAAATCTTAAGCAACCGCATCCAATTCATCGACAAACTGCAGGTCCAAGTCCATTCAAGCTACATCGGGTTTTCTACTAGGTTCTCATTTTGGCCCTTGGATTTTTACTGTAATGGAATAAAATATACAGAAATGGGAAAAACTTAAACAATGCTAAAAAACTCCAAGGCAATGTTCCAATACCATTTGGGGTTTTACTAAGTGATGGACGTTTATTCGTCACTTAACTAGGAAGATCACAAATTACCAAACCATGAAAAGCTGCAGCGTTTACCACCATAACTGGATGACTGTAGAACATCCAACATAGCAAATCTGGAAAATTGTCGTGAGCTTTAAAAGTTTATGTTATCAGTATAACATTTTATTGGGTAGATTTGTTCATTTCCACCACCGGTCACAATCAAATGATGGACAATTCCTCTTTCACCCTGCCTCTTTCAGGATTCGAACGCAGTACCTCCCGCTTTTTCCACTAACCCAATAGCACGATGGGGTAACGCAATTTTCGCAATAATAACATAATCGTTAATTTAGATTTATGTATAAGCGAGTACACAACCACCACAAACTCGAATAATAAAATTGTATATTTTAAGTGAAACGAATTTATTAAAAATTACCTAAAATACACCCATGAGATATGGCATTAAAATGTCGTGCGCATTTTAAACGAAAAATAAGTGACGATTCGTGTTTGTGGTGTATTCTGCTCAACATATCACCCTCGACGATTCAAATACAATTCAATTGAAAATTTTCTTTCTTTTGTGTAATTTTCGGGATGTGTGCGTATGATTGAATCTGCACTGCTTGCAATTCGTCTCGATATAGAGATGTACTCATCAGACACAAAACTGTTTTCGTGACTAGAATATAAAATCCTAGCCTTTAGTGAATATACCGACAAATACATGAAGGGGATGTGAAAATTAGACCGGAAAATTGTCTAAACCTTATATAGCGATAATCTTGCTATCAGGTTTTGTACACTAACGTATTGCTCGTTAAATTTTTCCACATACATGTACACAAATTATGAAATTAAAATAATTTTAATTTCTTTCGACAGTATATATGTATATAACACAGTCGTACCCATCTACATGTATATATAATGTAAATTGGGTAAAACCCAAAAGATATATAAGTTTTATCTTCGACCATTCAAGCAGAACCAAACCCCAAAACATATAAAAAAAAAAAATTAAAACAATTTACTTATTCATAAGACTATCACCATATTAACTGACTGGACTGGAATAGTTTTGGAAAACCATAAAATAATTTTATTATATGTTTGGTTATGTGGAAACCAAAAATATTTTATGTATACGTGTGTTATGTCTTGTATATAGTTATTATGATTACTAATAGGTTTCTTTAGTATAGAAAATATTGACAGTACCAAACATAATATAAATTGGTTTTATGTGTAATCAAAACTGTAGACAATGGATGTTTAATTGAGTTTTCATATAACTCTGGTATATAATTGTGAAGGGGAGTTGTTGTGATACTATGGTTTGATTAATAAGAAACCTTAAGCTAGCATTATGTGTAAAGTATCAAAGGTTACTGATCACTAAAATGATGTGGGAACACGTGATTTACAATGTGATTGATGAGCGCTCAGTTTGATATTGACAGAAATCGAAACACTGTAAATGGAAACTATAAGTCCTTTTGATCTGTTTGTTACATCACTTCACCAAAAAAAAACAAAAACCGAAACGACAGGTAAAATTAGAGATTTCACTGACTACCTTAATTCTTAGTCATTCAAATAAAACAACAAAAAATAATGACGCACTATTTAAGAATTGCTTCCTGGAAGGCAAATAGTCTTGCCCAGCGCATTTCAGAATAAGAAGTATATTAAAACACAGAAAAATTGGTATATGTCTAATCTCAGACAGTCACTCTGCTTGAATCTCGTTTTTCAAAATACAGCAGAAAGAGCTTGAGGCGGGACATCAATCTTTGTGGCGTCCTACTCCGAGTAATCTGGGAAAAATTGTTGTAATCCGAAAAGACTCGTCATTGGTGACCCCGACGAGACCCCGACGGGTCCTTTCCCAGAGAATTATGTGCCAGCGAGCTGGAGCTGGTTAAAAACCCGCTAGCTAAAGGAAAATAAGACACGGTCAAGCGGGCACTATCTAACCGGCATATTCCATCGACGGGACGACGCCTCGAAATTTTGGTCGATGGAGTTGAGTTGGGTGATAGCAAACCCTCAGAGGCATATTGGTCAATGATGAACCTGGCGGGTGAATCAAACGACGAAAACTTTGTTCGAATTTTCTGGCTTCGTAGACTTCCTAAAAGCTTATACATAGTCTACAAGCCAATTGATGCGATTTTAGAAATTGCTGATAGGATCTATAAAGCCACTAGACCCAGCGTTGCGTCAGTACAAAACGTACCCTCGACTAGTTCTCAGCGCCCTACTGACATAAATGAACAGACTGGGTTCGCAAGACTCGAGGCTAGACTTTCTAGCATGGATTCAAAATTCGAAAAATTAACAGCTCATCAAGACCGCGATTTCAATCTCGCTATTCTTATGGAAGAACACGGAGCGGAAGCAAACGTCGTTTCATCGACCATCAAGAACTATGCGATCTCCACCATAGATTCTGCCATGATGCTTGGAAGTGTTACTTACCTTGCAAAAATAATAACCAATTTGTATTTACAAAAAACAATCACGAAAAACCAAAAAATCCAGTTCCGAGTGCGCCGCCTTTTTATCATAGATGCAACTAACAACACTCTTTCTTGTAGATACTGGAGCCCATGTTTCCGTTTTACCCGTAAAGTATTTTCAAGGAAATGCATTAAATAAAAATTCAAGCTTGGTACTTTTCGTCCCCAACGGTTCAATAAATTAATACATACGGGACCAAATAATTGACTGTAGATGTTGGTTTACGGCGACAATTTCCTCATATATTTACGATCGCGTCAGTGGACAGACCAATTATTGGTGCTGACTTCTTGGCGAAATATGGTCTTGTTGTCGACTTGTGTGGAATACAATTACTTGATCCTACGACAAGTCTAGTTGTCAGTGCAATGTCAATACACTAAGGTCAGTACACCTACACCAACTCTCCCAACTGTTGGAAATGGTTATGGTGAACTCTTGCAAAACACAGTGTGGTCCACCATATTAATAAAAAGGCTGTTTGCCTTTTTCGAGGCCACGCCGTCTGGACCCTGTCAGACATAGAACAGCGCTTGCCGAGTTTGAGCATATGGTTTAACTGGGCATATGCCAACCGTCATCTTCTGAGGTATCATCACCTTTTCACATGGTACAGAAGAAAAATGGGACTCATTGGAGACCTTGTGGAAATTATCGAGGTCTAAATGCCGGAAAATATAAAACACCAAAAAGAACTTAAAATAGAGGAAGAAGCTATGCAAGTAGCAACTGTTTTTATTGAAACCAAAACAACAAGACCTAGAATATATCAGAAATCTACTGTCCTCCCAAATATACCCCAAAAACGGAAGACTATATCAAACTTAATGCAACAAACATATTCTGAGGGTCAATTTGAACTGCTCTACAGTTGAAGTAAGAGACTTGATTAGTGAAAAAAGACGAGCTCGTTGGACTTGGCAGAGAACTAGAGCCCCTCAAGGTAAAACAATCCTTTAACCAATTTGAGCAACAAATTTAAACTGCTTTTAAAAGAGATTAAGAATGAGTCAGTAGCAAGCTTTCTAGTGGAAGACCACTAAAGGTCGGAAAAGACAAAAACTGCAAGTGCTGCTCATTTAAATGGTTGATGGAACCCGGGTTCGCAGCGAAAAAGAAAAGGCTTATTTATTCCCAGACACCGAGAAATTAGCTTTGAGAGAGCATAGAATGAATACTTTACACCGGTAGGCAAAATAGACGAGATACTAGTTCTAAATATACCAGTCACTGTGATAACGAGAAGTAAAAAATCTAAAAGATAAAAAAACCGCTGGATACGACCTGATAACAGAAAAAATTATCAAAGCACTACCAGAAAAATCACAACGGAAACTACAGTACAGTACCAATGCTGTCTCTAGACAAAGTTATGTTCCGAGCAAGTGGAAATAGTGGAGATCGTAATGATTCCTAAGCCTAATAAACCGTTAAATGACAAAACATCATACAGGCCAATCTCCTTATTAACGACCACATTAAAAATTTTCGAAAGATTGTTTCTCAAGAGACTAAAACCTATTATAGAGAATAGGTTTGGCTCCATGGTCTGGAATTCAAGCTTCAACGAAATCTATACAAAAACAATATTTTGATTGATAAAGTCTTACATAAATGACCGTTACTATCAGGTGAGACAGGAAAAGGATTATACTCAAAACTGAAGAAAATATAAGTCCTATTGATATGTATATCTTCCACCGCATATTAATGGCCCAGATATAAGATTTTGGACCAAGTTTGACAATAATACGACATATATCAACGCAATAAGCATAGTTCACATATACGTTTGGGACAGCTCCCAATCACTGAAATCGACATTCTAAAATCTTAACTATTACGTCGTGTACGTGAAGACCGCAATCAACCAATTCATCGCCGTTCTCAAGCTCTGCATCTCTCATATGGCACGTGGCGGCGTATTAAGAAAGCTTGAAGGCATACAAGTACAGCTTATTCAAGAATTTAAGTCGGTTGACCTTTCATTTCGTCATCGATTTGGATTATGGCCGTTGGAGAGCTGTTCAGCGGTCATGAATAGATTCGCCAACAAACAAAATTGTCGTTTTGGTGCTGATGAACAGCCAGATGGGATTCATGAGCTTTCAAAACATCCATAGTGCTCCATTAGATTCGGTATATGGGCATCACCTGGCAGGTGGCATCATCGGATCGAATTTACTTAAAACTACAGAACAGTGATCAATGAATTTTTGGGTCAAAAATTGAAGATATGGTTGTATCCGACCTGAAATTTCGACAGTACTGTTCAATACACGCATAATTAACGGAATATCGTCCGAAATGCTGGAAAGTTGGACCCATATCACCTTAGAGCCGCAGTCGTGGACAATATTTGAAAGAAATATATTTCAATCATTAAATGTCATTGACCGAACGTAGCAAATATTATACAATTTTGGATTATTAAATTAATTGAAGCTAGCTTCTCGAATTTGGAGTTATACACCTGTTCAATAAAGACACTTCAATGCAATGATCAATGAATTGTTATATTCTCCATGTGTTCGTTCTACGTACCATGTATAAACAAATGAACTATATAGGGATCTGTGGTGCCTCCTAGGATAAACACCCGTATGATACCAACGCTTAACATTTATCAGATACCATGTTATGGGTGTTCGAAGTGGTAATAAGGTAGTTAGTTTCATGTAAAGATGTTGGTACAGTAAAGCTTGAACAGAATTGCTACATTTCTTTCAAGATGTAGCAATCTGGCCGTATCCATCCTGGATTTCCCTTAGTGTGACATGATCATCCTTGATTTTGAATCCTATTTTTAAATCAACTGTGTTTGAAAAGGAAAAGTGTTTTTAATTTAAATTTAGATCAAAGTTCAAATTCTCGGTCGAGTTAAGACATGATAAAGACAACACATTTTAAACTGATTTAAATACGTAATCTTAAGGATTGAGTTCTAAATTGAGTAATGGAATGCCAAGTTATAGAACAAATTGTATATGAAATACTAGCACCATATATAATATTATGCCTGATTGGCTTGATATTACCAGTTAGCCTGCTTTATTAGGTAGATGATACACTATATGGGTAGGAGAAGGTGTTCTAAGATACAAATCCCTATATAATTTAACTTCAGTATACATTACTATACCTAAATGCGTCCTATTCAGTCAAATTTGTTTATATATACAACGATTATAATGGTAAAAAAATGTTTATGCCATTTTTACTCCCGCGGGAAAACTCGTTATAAATTCAAATCACAAACAGTACCGAGAAAGAGGAGCGTGAAATATTTCACAAAAACGAGCCGAACATATATAGACAAAATAGAAATGATTTGTTCATGTCAATCATTTATCATTCTTTTTAGAGTGAAAAATTGACTATATACAACCCAATTGGGAGTACTGTTCGTTATTGGGTACTTGTTCAATTTTAAGTTACGATATAAGAACAAGTTAGTATGTTTTCGAAACACTTAAAGAAAATAAAAACCTCAGAGTTGTTAAAACCATATAAAGGGTTATTCAATGAGATATTTCATTTTGATATTTAAAAAAATGAGTGTTTTAAGAGAAATCAATGAATGTTTATATTGTTAAGAGGAAAGTATGCCAAATGGTTTCCACGCTACGCTTGCAGCATCATATCCTTTTCATGAAATTTTTCAGGATCGATTCGCACATTTGCGTCCTCAATAACTTTGAGGTCTTGAGTCAATTGTTGAGCATTGGCTTAGATCTCATCTTTCACGTGGCCCAAAGTAACAAATCTAAAGGGTTATATAATAAGATCTCAATGGCCAATTGTGATCATCTCTTCGAGAAATAACGCGGCCAGGAAACTATTCTTGCAAAATTGCGATTGTTTCGTTGCTTGTGTGGCACAAGGGCCGTTTTGTTGAAGATAAACGTCGTCCAAAGGAATATTTTGCACTATCTTCGTTTTTGAAAAAGTAAAACTAATCACACTGTACCAACCAGTGACACGTTGAGGATGGAGGGGGTTTTCACAATTTTTCTTTGATTTTCTGAGCCCCAAATGCGACAATTCCCTTATTTTCTTTGTTGAGTTACCTGGCGTTTGTTGCGACAGCAAATTTTTTTATATTCATTTTGGCGAAATAAGTGACAGACGGCGACTCAGGAGAGAAACATCGTATTCTTTTAGTCAATAAAAAAAGTTCTTGTCGAGTGAGGCGACATTTTGAGACACGTGATTTTTTTGGGTGTGACCGAATAAATATGAAACCATTTGAGTAAAATGCCTGGCATTTTATAATTTAGAGTTTAACAATGCTTGGAATGTATTTGAAGAAAAATATAATTGCTTAGGACCCCTAGTACGAGATAGATACAGGGTGTTACAAAAGTATTATTAGGCAATTATTAAATTTGGCTGTTGATTAATAAAATAAATGGATTGTTTTAGGCTTGGGCCGATTTTAAAGGCAGTAACTACGTCCACAACAGATAATGAAGTTTTGCAGAATGATATAATAGCAACAGTGCCAGTGTAAGATAATAAATTCCATGAACAAGAGCCTGATTATACAGCACCAACCGCAAGGAAAAAACCAGAACTTCCGATGAAAAATTAAGAGGATAAACGACTTCGTCTTTTGGAAGTTGAAAACAAAATCTATATGCACCGAAAAATATACGAAGGAATCAGCAAAATTGTTGGAACTTAAACAAAAAAAAATTTGATATTGCGCCAACATATATACTCCATCAGCATGATAAGGAAAATATAACCTTAAAGATAAGGGAATTATAGCACCAAGTGGGAATGGTCGTCTCATATCAACCAGAAACTGCTCTAGAAGCAAGATGTTCTGACAAGGAAAATGTGTCAACAGATACACTCCATCGATCAAGCAAGCATTGGACAGCCACCAGAATTCAATAGAATTTATGAGTCTGAAAATAGAACAATTGCCCAAAGAAATAGAGATAATTGATCAACAACATATATAAAAATTCTATTAGAAAAGAAAGAATAAGAAGATGATAATGCTATTTTCGATTCTCTTAAAATGAAAATGCTATTTTCAAATGGGCACCATCAATGCAACCAATCACATCGGGCATTCATTCCGTTTTAAGTATAAAATGCGAAACTGATTCTATCTTTTTCTGTGCTTGTTGTGGGAACTTTGAAAATCTCACCCTCAATAGTATTCTGTACCTGAGTTAGCACATTTAAAAATGTTGACTGTGCTTACCAATACAAATGCTGAGTACCGCATCCCGTTTGGTACCCTCGTCTCATTTTGCAACCAAATTGATAGATTAATTATTTTAAAATATATTTAAAATAATAATACTGATAATTAATTTTGATAATAAAATATACACCGATAATATTCGCTTCAAACTAAAAACCGCGCACAAAAAGATTGTTTGACAATGAATTCTGTCAAATATTGTCGCAAATAATTGTATTGCCCGATGGAATTAGATTTTGATATTTCTTCCGTCACGTTACCTCAATCTACTCAGAGAATTCTTATTTCAAAATAACGACTATGGGAAAAAGAAGTGTATGAAGTTATCCCAGGATCTCATCCCAGAAAAAATAAAATGTTCATCAGGTAATACTAATTTCATCCTATCTCAAGATTTTTCAAAATCATCCCAGAAAATGGTGTATTTGTTCAAAATCGGGAAAAAGGTACTCAAGATACGGCTGGTGTTGTCGTTTTGCTGGTAGTTAGTGGACATGATATCAATTCAAAATCAGATAAGATCGAGAACGACACTCGTGGTTATTAAATAAATCTTTATTCTATTTAAAATAACAACTTGGGCCATGTACATATTGGCCAGTAGCGCAAGTCTCAACATACGGCTGATCTTTTGGCTCTTAATTAGTGGACATGATATCAATTCGTTTTCACATGAGATCGTTTTTAACTCTGTAACGGCTGATTTTTGAGCCGTCACAAATTATATTTTCACAAACAAAGCGACGCTACCTGCAGTGTATTCACCTCTGCATTTCTATTTTTTTTTTTCATTCGTATAAATGTTGGGTTGTATTGCAACATGTTGCCTTACAACTTAAACTTAATTACTGTACTGACGGTATTTTTCGTTTATTGCAAATAAATACAATTATATTTTTTTATGTATGACAGGTTTCTTCTTTAATACCTGAAATCAGTGTTTGTTTTAATGGAATATAGTAGAAAATCTTGGGTGATAATCGTTAATTGATGCGAATGTCAATCACTAATCTGTGAAGGTTCGGGTAAGCAACATGTTATACTGTTAGTTGCTGATACCCAAATAAATTAATAAAAATCAATAGAAAACTTGTCTATTGATTTTCATATTCCAACTATATTGTAACTTTAAAAGTTTAAGTTTATAAGTATTTTAAAAATTAAGTTTCGGTGAAAAAATGAAAAATTGTGTAGTTCATTTAAATTAATATATATTTAAATTTTATAAATGTATTTATAAATGGTTTGTTAAAATATAAATTAACAATGAAATAAAATATGTACAAAAATAAAAACAGTTTATAATCACATGTGTTTTGATTTATAATTTTAAAACCATTGCGAAAGATCGTGTTCGATTATTTTCGATACACTACTTGGACAAGTGGGGTGTTGTGATTTTGTTTTGGCGACGTATTTCCAATTTACATCATTTATGCAATCGGTTTTGTCGGAGGAGTTAAATAAATTCTGCAACTATATGATTCAGCTTGGGGAGGTGTAATAATATGTTCCAGCATTTTTTTGAGATCGTGATTGTTGGACTGAATACCTTACTTATGCAACCACATGATCCGGCATTTGGTAAGTATGTAGATAAATCTAATTGTTAGATTTTCTTCTTCTTCAGATCTGTTCTTTTGTGTTAGTTTACTTCACACTTATTTAATTTATTTTATTATTTTTCTTCTTATAATTAAATATAAAAAAAAATAGTAATATGTTAATGTATTAAATAATAATCCTTGTGAGTGCATAATTAGTATTGGGATGTGTTCAAACGATGGTATGGCATAGCTTAGAGAAGATTGTAGGGAACCCTAAATTTTGCATATCCCACCCCAACGCCGTGAGTCAGTAGCCGGACACGTGCTATGCCAGGGATCTCTCTTACAATTATTAGTTTTTAAGTATTGTTAATGGGACCACCTGTTTTAAACAATGGTTACCATTACAACTCTAAAAATTTTTGGGAAAGATTAAAAACAATTATACTTTTGGATATATTAAATTTGTTTCCACACAAACTTTAATCTGGATTGAAAATCTCATTGATTATGATTTGCCAGTTTTATTTACAATAGCAGATATAGAAACTCGTTCGATCTGAAGTACCTTTTCCCCAATTTTGAACTAATGCACAATTTTCTGGGATGATTTGAAAAAATCTTGGAATGGGATGAAATAAGTATTACCTGATGAACATTTTATTTTTTTCTGGAATTAGATCCTGGGATAACTTCGCACACTTGAAATAAGGGTGTTCTGCTTAATGTATCATCAGAGCAGGAAATGAGCTTCATGATGATAATTTTTCGATTAAAAACCGGATAATTTTGATCGACCGACTTGAGTTTTTATGTTAACTGAACTTTAAATGTCTTAAACCCTAAGTATTTATGTAAAATACGGTGTAATGTCGTTTGTGAAATGTCTTATTCCAAAGATCGACGAGAAATCGACAAACCTGAGTTTTCTTCAAGACTACGGCTACAAGAGCAATATTCTTCTCCACAACAGCTCAAATTTTTCACTTAAGTTTTGCAAACTGTGACTGAAAAATGTTCACAAGCTTTGTCACTGACAGCTGCCGAAATAGCAGGCTATTCTAAATGAAACCTCTTATTGAAAACCGCTTTAAATATGGTTCGTTTCGTTTTGCCCACCGCAATTCCGGTCTTGCCATGGCAAAGAGCTTATCGTAATCGTATATCGTATATATAACAACCTGGGTGAAATATTTTCGAATTTTTAATGTAATTTTTGTATTTAATCCGAACAACTTAAAATATGTTTGGCTATGTACATGTATATGTGTATGCTGTATGAATATTTGCTTGCGAAAACATAATATAGCATTCACGTTCAGGTGATTCATTTGCACCAGTTTCTAAAAATATGAGAAAAAATATGTATTTCTATGTATACACTCGTAATACCTATACACTGTATATCGTGTAGCCTTTAATATGAGAATTTTCTAGAGACGGAAAAGTAGGAATAAAAAAATAGAAAATTTCATTAAATTTTATCGTTTTCCAGTTTTTTGGATATAACATAAAATAAAAGTACAAATGTATGCAATAAATTCTATAAACGGAATAATACTTGAGAAGCAGGAACATTTTGTGTATATAAAGAAATTAAAAACGAACCCTTTCATGACTAATGTGCTGCATGTTGCGTGGCTACAACCTTTTTGTGTATTGAATACATATTATACTCAATTAAACATTGCTAAGAGGGTAATCCAATTGTGTAATTTTATGTTCACGTGAATATCATTTGTATTCCGCATAATATCCTCTTTACGTATTTAATGATGAGAAATTTTCCATATGTGGATAATTACTTAGATGTTCGCAACTCTATAAGAGCATATCTCTTGTTTATTATTTACCAAAAATATATAAAAAAAAATTTGTTTCGTAAATTAAATTTAATTTATGGGTCTATATAAATTTTGCCGATATATGGGTGTATTCCCACATGAAAACCGAATTTTTGACTTGCACACCAAAATCCAAAATCCTCGTATATCTCGTTGGTTGTTCAACGCGCACAATACAATTTTATATTAATAAACGAGATGAAGAAATAAAATAAACATTGTGGTGTGCCAGCATAAACTATATGTATATAGTGGAGCATATACAATATCTATATACAAATAATAAATAGATAAATCAAATAAATTATAAATTTAATCATTTGGATAAATAAAATAAAATTTGCATGTTCAAATTTAACCACTTGAAGCGAATTTAATAAATTAAACATGGCAATTTATTCACTGTGTTAAGTACACATCGAGGAAATATTCTACTAAATGTTGGAAACAAAACGGACTTTGAGGTTAGATATTGGAATACGTCTTATTCGAATCCTAATGAGCTTTTACCACTAAAATCAATGATTTTATTAAGGTTTTTAATTGACTGTAGACAGCAGTCCAAAACGATTTTCGATTTTCAATTTTCAATTTTCGATTTTCGATTTTCGATTTTCGATTTTCGATTTTCGATTTTCGATTTTCGATTTTTGATTTTGGATTTTCGATTTTGAATTTTGGATTAAGGATTTGGGATTTGAGATTTGGGATTTTGGATTTTGGATTTTGAATTTTTGATTTTGGATTTTGGATTTTCAATTTTCGATTTTCGATTTTCGATTTTCGATTTTCGATTTTTGATTTTGGATTTTCGGTTTTCGATTTGGTTTTTCGATTTTGAATTTTGGATAAAGGATTTGGAATTTGAGATTTGGGATTTTGGATTTTGGATTTTGGATTTTGAATTTTTGATTTTGGATTTTGGATTTTCAATTTTCGATTTTCGATTTTCGATTTTCGATTTTCGATTTTCGATTTTCGATTTTCGATTTTCGATTTTCAATTTTCGATTTTCGATTAAACAGTTTTTATTTTGATCTTCGATTTTCGATTATACAGTTTCGATTTCGATCTACGATTTTCGAATTTCGATTTTCGATTCCATGTGTTTATTCACACCACCGAATCAGATGGTGAAAACTCTTTTGATACTGCGATCTACTCTATTTCATTCGCATGTCTTATTTGTCACTGTTTTATTCTCCCTTTACATATAAGTGGAAATTTTTAATAGTCTTAAGATAATTACACTTCTTCATATAATAGTATCTAGAAAATGGCCTAAGTATGGTACCACTACCACATCATCTGTACGTGATACCACACTTTGTTTTCGTCCTATATTGACTAACACTTTCCTACTCCCCTCTCATAGTTGACAATCCTGCTTCAAGCATATAAATAATTATAGTTTGTTAGTTCGGTGATCCAACACCAGAAGAGACAACTTTTTAATAATTGTTTCTCTCCTGCAATGATTCTTCAGTCGTAAGGTTAAAAATGTATGTGTTTATTGTGAAAAAATGGAAGGAAGGCATAGGTCTACTGCTTTTTGAAATGTTATATGATCTCTTTTTCGATTGGTAGTTTTCTAGACCCGATTGGTCTGATCTGAACTGGACAACATGCCACATTACATCTATTTAACGCCTTTAATATTTTTGGTTTGGTAACCTGCAAGTGAGTTATCTAATCTTCACAGTTTTTTTCTGATATAGGTTTTAGAATTTCCTACTAAAAATTGCCTTCTACATGTACTTAAAATTTCTGGATGAATATCTCATACTTGGTCACATGGAAGAATGTCAGCAACCGACACCAGATAGATATTGATAGTTATTACCTGGCACACCATGGAGTGTTGAAAGCCGACAGCACTACCGCCAAATTAAGAGTTGTGTTCGACGGCTTGGCAAGATGCATGTCATGGAACTCCTAAAACGAAACATTGCTGGTTGGTCCTAGCATGCAAAATATTTTATATAATATTCTTCACCGTATCTGGCAACTCAGGTTTTGCAGCAACTATACCACTCGACAACAAATCAAGGTTTTCAAGAGCCTCCGATGCTATTCCGGAGAATATGTATATCGATGACATTATGACGCGTGTTAATTTTCGCGTGTTTGACGCGTGTTTGACATTATTAACGCGTGTTAAAGATTAACTGAAGGACCAATCAGTCACACAGGTTACTATGGATTTTCCCGAACATTCAGAAACTCAAAAGGTCCTAGGACTAAAATTGAACTCTAAAACCGATCGATTTCTGTTTCGAGTCAACCTGCCTGATGAACCTGCACGAACGCGTCAATTCTCTCCGAAGCCAGTCGAATATTTGATCCATTGGGTTTCTTAGCTCCATTTGTAGTCAGAATAAAAATTATGTTCCAATGATTGTGGTTTATAAATATCGATTGCGATGAAGCTCAAACTCAATGGCAGAATACGTGAAGGTTTTTCTCAGCTTCAGAATCTATCGGTTCTACGATGTCTTCAACCTACCAAAAAGGAGACGACGCTACATGGATATTTCGATGACAGTGAGCAGGCCTTTGCCTCAGCGATATATATCCGAACTATCGATAACACTAATAAGATAACGACCTCACTCGGAACGGCAAAAACCAAGGTAGCACAGATAAAATCGCTCACTTTACCTCGACTAGAGCATTGTGGACCCGTTTTACTAACCAAGTTACTCATTCCAGTAGCAAAACTTTTTAAAATACCGACCGAACATCTTTATGCTTGGGCAGATTCACCCATTGACATGGAATGGCCGTCAGCCCTACCGAGACAATGGGAAAATTTTAATAATAACAAAACCAGCTAAATTTAGATTCAGCTACCCAGGCATAAATGGCATGACGTTCCAAGTAAGTCCAAACCGCCAGATTGTGCCACCAGGTAACTAACTAGCAACAACGGAACTGAAAAATCATCGTTTGTGGAGGACCCCGATTGGTTATGGAAGATTTTCACACCACATTAGGAAGAAGGAATCGATATCTTCAGACGTAAGACATCTGAAGACATACTTATTTAATTGATGAACTGTGCGAACGGAACTCCGAGTGCGAACGGAACTCCGACATTACGCATGGTACTCGCCTTTATTCAACGCTTCATGAAAAACTATCGATCAAAACGACATTGTACTCAAATTCTTGGTGGACATTAACGTTGCGAATATTTCGAGACAAGAAATGAAATTTTTCGGAAAATTCAAAGCAAGCATTTCAGAGCTAAGATTAAGGCCATCTCCGATAACCATCCATTACCAATGAACAGTAAGCTGAAATATCTTGCTCCTTGCATGGATATTAGAACTGGAGATAAATTAATGGAGATTCAATCACATTAAATTAGCCTTTTGCGCACAAAATACTGGATTATTGGCGATTCCAAGCTGGTTAAATCCACCATTCATTTATTCCGAATTGTTCAGATTGCAAGACCTTTTCAAAGAGTAGAATTAGGTTTTGCTGGTCCAATAAAGGCGTATGCTGTTCGAAGAAAAGGCCAACGAGCATATAAAACATATATTTGGATATTTGTGTGTTTATCGATCTAGGTGATCCATATTGAATAAGTATAAAATCTACCCACCGACTCTTTTTGGGAGCACTAAAAAGGTTAATGGCACAAAAAGGAGTATGTTGCAAAATTTTGTTCGATAATGGTTCCAACTTAAAGGAGGCTGAAAAACAATTACGCGAATAAAACGAATTCATTCAACAAAACGTACGGTTAATGTCTTCTTTTATTTTAAGAGAACTTAAAATCAACTGGCATTTCATCCCATGAATTTTTCCGCACTTTGGAAAACTGTGGGAGGCTGTTGTTAAATCGGCAAAAACCCAACTTTATCGAGCACACCTTAACCTACGTAGAATTCCACCTGACTTAAATTGAGAGCATTCTCACCGCACGAGCAGACCAACTGGTTATATTGCCACCATCCCATTTTTCGATTGGGCATCAATGAACCATAAAACCCGAACCGGAATTAACTATAATACTTCAACTAGCTGTTTATCTCGATTAGAGCTAGTACAAAACCTTCAGCCTAGGAATGATAGATTACTTCGAGTATTAAACATTAGAACTTCAGGTGGACAATTCGTTCGACCAATCCACAAACTAGCCTTACTTCCAGTTGAACCTTACGACGTTCAAGATGACCAGGATGTTGAGAAAATATAAATTAAATGAGCAATGTTCTTCTAACATTCCGTTCCTCCCTTCTTCAACCCTTATAAACTCGATTCGATCCGTGAATAGGTCTTACTCCACTAACAAATTACCAACGTTCAACATTGCTCTGGTGGTATATGTCGATGGCATTAATATGGAAATATAATATATTGTTACGTTTTCAAACCAATCCACAGTTCGATCACTAGAATGTTAGAAGAACATTGCTCAAACGTTTTGCCCGTTTCTCGGTCATAGTAGAAGTTTTCATTTGTTTATTTTTTCGCCTGTATACTCATGCTGATTTCCAATTACGAACACTTTGTTATTATATTCAATCATAGATGTCACCCGCATCCGTAATACCTCCTTCCGCCCAAACCTGTTCGTTCCGAACAGGATCCAATTCTGAACAGGATCCCCCGCGTTCGGATTATGGAACGATCTGCAACATATCTGCCGAACCGCCTTTTAAGCCCACTATGAGAGCTGCGACTTGGTCTTTCTTACACCAATTATTGGAGTAAGAAAGACCAAGTCACATTTTCAAATTACAACTTGATAATTATTTATAATTATCAAGTTGTAATTTGAAAATGTTGAATGACGTTGTTTCTTCGAATGTCGGAGACTTTAATTTAATTCCATTGACGGGTTGCATAATTTGAGTAGCACCGCCATTATTTTTAAAGTCGATGATTTCGTTTTCAAGAAAAATCTTTCATCAGCTGCTTCAAATCGTTGCTCTATTTGACATTTTACTGTATCCACTTTGGAATTTCGTGGAACTTTTCACTCACTTCGGATATAAAATGCCGTTGATTATTTTCAAGTTCTTCCAACCATTATTGCACAGTTTCTTGTTCGGTTTTCAAATTTTCTTGGCCGGTTTTCAAATTTTATTGGCTGGTCAGCATTTCAGTTTTCAGCATTTCAGTTTTGTTTCAGCATTTCAATTTTGTTAATTTAAAAATTTGAATTGTTAAAAATTTGAAGGTGCCGGGGTAGGTTTATTTACTGTTGCTGGGGCAATGGTTGAGCCGAAATTTGTTAGCCCTTTCATTAGATGCTTCGCATTAGGTACTCCAGTATTAAATTCGTACTGGTCTGGATCGATGTTCTGTTCTAGCAAAGCTTGCTGTAGTCTCTTCTGTAATTCTGCTTTGCTATCCACTGTAGGGAAACCTCGTGCGTTCAGCTCCGAAACATTTAGCTCCACTAGCTTCATGTCTCCTTATTCACAATCCCACCGCTGTCACCAATTGTTACGTTTCCCCTAGCAGGGATTCAAACCACTCCAAGGTTCGATGGATTGTGAATAATTTAAACCACTTGCTTGTTTTTTACTTAAACTTTATTTAATAATCACCACAGTTCACTTTAACAGAACTTTTAATTCACTTTTACTTTCACTTTTTCACCATTTCACCTTTTATCACTTTTTCCCAAATTTTAATTTATCGCTGTCCTAATTCAAACTGAAAGTCTACGCTTACGTACGTTTTATACTCATTTTTCCCGCTCCTTGGTCAAAGTAGAATTTTCGATTTATTTATAATTTCGCCTGTATACTGCGAAATATGCTAGTTTCCAATTACGAGCATTTAGTTCTTATATTCAATCAGAGATGTCACCCGTGTTCGTAGCAATATCGCCTCTCGCCAGTGACATCTGCAGGACAGTAGCCATATCATTATGCGATTGCAAATTATTTACCAATGATGTATCCACCTGAGGCCGATTTGGTTGATTTACGTGTCAAACCACAAGATGCGTTTGGTAATTCTAAAAAAGGCGTTCGACTTGAACAGTTTTTAAGTTAAATAAACCTGTTAAGATTAAATAAATAAGGTGTTTAATTTTCGGAAAATACTTCAGACCAAACACTTTCAAAGAATCGTATTCTCAAAGGTTTCGGTAAAAAAAAGTTTGTACGGCCATGAGGAAATAAAGGGATTTGGTCATCATATGACGACCAGTAATGTTAGAGTGCCGACTTAAAATGCCAAATATAGAGCAACACAATGTGCAGACAGTCTCCGTAAATCAAAGCTTTATAGCCACATGGGATGTCCTCGGTTTGGGGCGGAAAATTGTAAACATATCTTACGAAAACCATATTCAATTTCGACGACATGTATTTCAATTAAATCAAACGTACGTATAATTCTATAAATAAACAATCGTACCGTTATAAATTATAATAATTTAAAATCAATTTTCGATCAGATCTAACGAAATCTATATACACTGTTTTGTTTATATAAAAAGAAATAGAACAACAACTATTCAAAAGCAGCATATATCGGAAAATGTATATAATATGTACATACAGCATCCAGATAAACTGATTTATATAAATATTTCTTATTTTTATCGTCTTTAAGTGAAAAGATTATCGGATTATTTTAGAGCAACGAGAGAAGTATATGAGATATTTCGATTTTCGAAAAAAAAATCTTATACACACTATGTGAATATATCCCGATAAAAATATAAGATTTTCATGGAATTGTGATCAATTACTGACTTCTTAAAAGAAATTTAAGTTTTCAGATAAGGTTTTGTGTTATAATATAAACATTCGATATCGAGATTTATTTTCTAAATTGAAACGTATTAGTTTCAATTTATGTTAATCGAAAATCGAAATATATAATATAATCTTAGACTTGCGTCAATATCTTAAGCATTTTGGTTTTTACCTCTGGAACGTGTGTACAAAGTATAAATATACAACATCAATTTTTGACAGTCACGTATACTCTAACATAAACAAATTTTGTTGTGTATCATTTTGACAGACGTTTTTTTCCTCGTTTTTCTGCTACCTCAAAAGTTGTTCATGTTTTTATTCGATACTCCATCCGCTGTGTACCGTCTCTTCATAAATATAAAAAAAAATTTAATATTTTTAAAAGCATTTCTGAAACGTCTTGATACTCGTAGCTATACAGCCAAATGGTAAAAAATATATATTCTTAAGGTAAAAGTTCAAGGATTCACATTCACATATTATATATGCCTATCCAATATTATATTGAAATGATTAAGATGGATCTCGGAAATGATATTTCATAAATTTATTATTTCCAACTTTATCACGATAAAAAAGATTTTATTAATGACATGTTGTAAAAATATTCTTAGGTACGTATACTCGGAAGACAGAAAGCTATATATGTGTGTGTGTCATGCACACGTTAAATCTGATTTTTTTATTTCGATGTCATAATTTTTTTTTGCTACTGTGGGTTGTGTTTCGGTTGTCAAATGGCACATGAAAATGATTCAGCAAATATATTTTTTTGACTACTCGTATCTAAACGAAAAATATAGTGATATGATTATTGAATGTGTGTGACACCATAATTGGCGGTTAGAGATATAGCTAAGTCGTATTATAGTTCGTTTAATGTTTTGGCAAAATGTTGGTCACGAATTGTAACTGCGGGCTAAATGCTATATCAGTGACAATCGGCGTGACACATCGTTAGCCATTATCCTTACGTCATTATTCTAATACCTTGTGAACATTCTGACTCCATCGGCTTCGATTACGAATCAGCTTGAATATTGTTGAAAACAATTCGAAGATGCCAGATCGCTCTTTACGCCGTGGAGTCATCGTCGCCGACAGCGACCTCTTACAGAAGGTGGCTCTCCCGCCAAAGATCGCTATATCATTCGGTTCAGATCAGCACGCAAAACATGGTCGATCAAGCGTACTCGCTGTCCTTTGATTCCATGCACGGATATCAGGAATTCGCATTTTATTCGCCAAACTTTGAAATTCTCTCTCACACTATTATCGTGAGTCATGAGATATCCAAGATACCTGAATCTCATCATTTCTTCAAATGTTTGGTCACCACTACTGAAATCTTATGCATCTTAGGGATACTTGAACACGGTTCTAGTGGACCAAGTATCCCTTACACTCCGTTACCATTTAATCCAATCACACAAATATTACTTCCATATTCAAAAAGTTGATTGGATTCCGTTAACACAGCATTGTGACTGTCAATTTACACAGATGTACGTATTTGCTTGGTGTTCCTAAATATGCAAGCTTGTTTGAAGTCTAAGAATACCTGTTGATTGGTTTAGTCGATTAAGACAACCTGTTGCTCAACAACGGAAAGCTATTGGCACGTGACTTCGAATAATAATCATCTAAACTTTTGATAAGCCAGTCACTTAATAGTGAGCTTATGAAAATTTTTTGGTTTTAGATTTGGAGACTGGTCCCTAATGCACTGTAAAATTGCTTATTGTCTATAAGTTTAGCTACAAGACATTTTAAAAGTATTTTTATTTAATAAGCTCAGATCTACGAGGGCGAAGTTCATCACGTTACACCATTAGACGTTAAATTCCAACCAAATATCTATATGTATGAGTACGTGATCCAGATCATTTGTATCTTTTATGATACAAATGATCTGGATCACGGATAACAGAGACATTGTGGTATGGTGATGAAACATTAAATGACGTAACCGTTTAACCGTATATATAAAAATACCATTGACATGACTTATTCCAACGGCTGACTTTCCGACTCTGTTCTATTACCAAATTGGTTTCTTTGAGTTAACTCAATCCGTGGAGATTTGTTAGGTTCATGCATATATGGTTCTAACTCCGCAAGCGATAAAATCCGTTTAACGGTGTTAATGCAGTATCCATCAAAATGTTATTACCAAATGGTTTAGAAATTATTTTTTAAAAATAATTTTTATGACATATCTGGAGATTAGTAGGCCCATTAAATCTTTTAAGTGACATAATAAGATCAAGCTTTTCTCTCATCCATTAGCAGTAAATTAATTGGGTACGTCATTAATAAACTATTATTAAGGTTCTAACGATGAACCCTTTACAAACTTTTTCAGCACACTAACGTTTGCTGTCCGTTCTGTCTATGTCAGTAGTAAATGGTCCTTATAATGTATTTGGATGGCATTATAGGGTCTTATTGACCATATTAACCATATTGAATATGGTTAGTAATGAAGTATCGTCTAGATATAAATTGGACGAACTACTTCTAATTGTGATGAGCGACGATCATGGCCCGATAAAAGTGTTTGCTTGAAAGTGTTTTTATAAAAAATTTGTCTAAAGCTTGACGGTCGTTAAGCTTTTTCACTCAGATTCTCATTTTGTTCATGACTGATATAATATTTTATATTTCGATTCAACACCTAGGAAAAACTAACTGCTTGAAAATCACAACATATACTGAAAACATGTTTCTCTCTATAATTTATACTTAAGCAGTTGTCTGATAGAACTAACCGTTAAGATTCGAGATTTTGTACGTTCATCAGTTTCAATAGATACATAATTTTCATGAGCTTTTAGAATATTTTTTCTTACACACATTTTAAATTTTTACTTTTAACTATCAATACTTAAAGATGGTTAATTTTACAAATTGTATGCTTTTTTATTGTCTATAAATAAGTCAATTCTTTGAGAATGACAACCAACACATTAACACCAACAATTATCACATTGACAACATCAAGTTAAAAGTGAGTGAAAATTTTGAAACTTCTGATGTAGGCCATAACGCGCTTTTGCACTTATATCATATTTAAACTGAAAATGAAGAAAAGCTTATTAAGTGAGCTTTTGAAACCTTTTAAAATTTCAATGGTACAAATTATTAAGTATTTCATTGTCAATATTCAAGATTACACGTCCTTTAATTAATATGGATATATCATATTGATGAGCTTTTAGAAGCTTTTGTGAAAAACATATTTTAAATTATAAATTCAAATATTATTTTCATTACACGCAGATAATAAATTTAACTAATTATTTGTTTTTTTTATTATCTGGATATAATTTAATTCTTTGACAACAAAAACAATCATATTGACAACAACAATTATCACAGTAACAATAACAAGTTTAAAACAAGCGTTTCATTTCATTTTGAAACTAATGATGCATATTATAACGCAATTGTGCATAATATTCCACTTGTATAAAGTTTGAAACAAAATTTCGGAAAAGCTTTGGTACTAAGCTTTTGCAAAATTTAAAAATTTAATGATCGAAAGTGTGAAGCATTAAGTTATGGGTCTATATTTATTCGATATATGTTACATAAACCGTAAAGTGATCAATTTATACAATTTTATAATTTAAATGAGCTTTGAAAGCTTTTCGGTCAAACTCAATTTAAATTATTATATTTCAATATTAATTTTATTACCAAGAATAGTAAATTTTACCAACTTTACCTTTATTTTAATAGTCTATAAATAACTTAATTCTTTGACAACCACATTGACAACAACAATGAAACAAATATTTTAAGGTAATCGTAACATTTTATTCGGAAGCTAATGATTTAGATTATAATACTCTTTAGCTCAATGTTCCACGTTTATGAGATTTACAACAAAATATCGCAAAAGCTTAATTATTGTGCTTTTGTAAAAGTAAACTATTAATTATTTTGTCAATATTACAGATTCTGTTCATTAATCTACAGATTGAATGAGCTTTGTGGAAGCTTTTTCAATTCATTTAAAGTTTATAATCTTTTAATAATTTAATTCTTTGACAACAACAATTATCCCACTGACAACAACAATTTTTCGGCGAGCGCAAAACTAAATTTTATTTTAGATGCTGTAGTAAAATTTATACCGATTTGCAATAAGCTTCTTATTTTTGAAATTTTTAAATATAGTTTCAGACAAGTTTCGCTATTGAGCTTTAAGTTTCAAATGACTTCATTACTCAGTACTTCAGTCACTGTTTTGAAACTCCATTCTTATGCGCACATTTAGCTTTATACTTAGTTATTAGCGATACATCAAACTTACTTATATAGGAAGTAATGGTAGCACCAAAGTCTCGATGTTTGAATGGTTGACAAAAAAGCTAACTCTGAATGGATAAACATTTTTTTTCAAAGAAGTGGGTTAAGCATTTGAGTTTCATCATTTCGATAGCTTTTATTACTGAAATGTCGTAAGTTTTGTTTAAACGTACAATCTGTCATCTATCATTATGCATATACTCAAAATTAAACAAATATTTATTATAAGTCTATTGTGGCTGACTTAAGAATAAGCTTTCTTTAAATAGTTCGTAGTGATGTAAATACTGCAGTGGAATGTGTCTCGACTTGCCGACTAAAGAATTTTAACTATATATATATATATATTTTTTACGTTTTGTTATAATTGGGTGCAGGGCGGACTTGTAGACATTCCTAGCTCCTTTTAACTGTCAGAGCTCACCTGCACCCAACGCGCGATCCTTTAAGTAAAGGTTGATAGCCAAGTTAAACTTGTGCATTTTATACTTCAATGGAAACTGAAAACCAGCCAACGAATTCCACTTCTTAGATGTTCGATAAATAAATTTGCGTTTTATATAACCCGTCCTGGCATAACATATGGCGGTATTTTCTCCTTTAATTCTGCAGTACATGTACCATTTATGTGGCTCAAACAGTCTTTTACGGTGAGCCCAAAATTCAAGGTACAGAACTATCATTAGAGTTTTGCAAAGCTATTAATCTGTTGGGTATCTTCTGTTCCGATCTGAACTTTATACCTTATGGCTATCCTGAAATTTGAAGTAACTTTTTTTTTGTCATTTATGGTAAGGAGCAATGGTGCAGAGTATAAGGTCAAAAAGTGGTTTGGCAAATAAACAGTGTAGGTATGCAACTACAAACTACAAATTTGTTGATATTTGAAAATCCAACACTTTTATTTGTTCAAATTGCTTAGTATTACGTAAGTAGTACCGTTTATCGAGTTTTTTCTCTCTATAATTTATACTTTAGCAGTTTTCTGATAGAACTTGAATTATTTGCTCTTTTAAAACCTAACCTTTAAAGAGCTTGTTATAATTTGGTAAGTGTTCATTTCTTCTTTTATCTTTTAAAGTGCACAATTGGTATATAATGTATAGGTACAATATTCAATTGTCACGACCTGGTATCTACCAACCTCAACCTAGTTAACCTCTGTTAACTAAAATGACTTTTCAATTTTCATTCTAAGCTCGTGTTATTATTAGATCAATTCTTATTAAACATTGCCTTTCAGAATGCAACACAATTTCCTAAATGTCCTCAACGGATATCCTTGTAACTTAATCTGTCCACCCAATTTTTGTGCAAAACTAGTTTATTCTGACTCGGTCACGCTCCTCATTAAATGAAACGGCAACTTCATGTTCATTTTCGACAAAATAGTAGCAATGATAAACAGTCCAGAACCCTCACATTGGCTTCTTGTGATTTTTAGGTGATTTTGTGTATCCCTTTTGGTTTCTGGGTAACACAAAACTCGTTTATCATGGTAACTCTTTCACTGTGTTTCAGAGCGGAATATATCCTAACTGCCTAAAGTTAGCTAAAGTGTCACCTATTTTTAAATCAGGAAACGTTAAGTCAGTCAATAATTATCGACCAATATCTGTATTGTCCGTATTTGACAAGATCTTGGAAAAATTAATTGCAAATCGAATGCTTGAATTTCTGCATAAATCAAATTTCTTTTATTGCTATCAATACGGGTTTCGAGAAGGTTTAGGTACAGATGTTGCGTTAACTGAAATTACTGATTTGATATACCGAGCTTTTGATAATCAAAAATATATGTGTGGAATATTTTTAGATCTTAGGAAAGCGTTTGATTGTATTAATCATAAATTGCTTCTTTATAAGTTATTTTGTTTTGGATTCCGAGGCCTAGCTTATAATCTACTTGAAAGCTTGTTACGTGAGCTTTAGACCATGCGGTCACTCACGCACACAGAAATTATCCCGAGATCTCCACCTGCAGCTATGCCACGCTAAAGCTCAGTCTGGGGAAGTTGGTCGTGGTGGAGCCTCGCTGGGACCTAGGATGCTGCAAAAACAAAAAAAAACCGAACACTACTCATCCGACTTACCTAGCACCCACACCCACATCATTTCAGGATCATCCTCCGAAATAAGAAAAAAATTACTTCATCTTAGCTATAAGAACCATATTTTTTTTAATACAATCATAAAGAAAAATATAAAGTATACTACTCTATAACATTGGCTCAAATAAAAATTTAGTTACCATATACTTATGCGAAGTCATTTACAGATTATATATAGTATAAATATTATTAAATAAAATTATCAACTATTGGCGCGTGAGTACCTGGAGCTCCATTTACAACGTTCCAACCTAAAATGATAACAGAAAAAAAATTAACAGGGAACAACCATATGGTGGCGTTAACTGAAAACACATGTATTAATGTGACGAGAACACCGATACCATAAATGGACTCGCAACTATGCTAGTAACAAGCAACACAAGAAAAAAATAAAATTACTGGTTCTTATATTCTTAAAAACTTAAGTTTAAACCCGGATCTGCTTCGCCCTCTGGTCAGGGTTGTTCCGTACCGTCACCACCGATACCTCCGTCACGACACGCGTTATTTCGTTCCTAACATGGAAATATGAAATATAGTACTCCTGGTTCTTGACTCTTGCACGCCCGCACCACACTATTCGACTTAGGTTGCTAATTTGAATTCCAGCACCAATAAACTCCAAACTTCAGTGATGGGGTTTATCACTTATTATTGGCCCATGCGGTCATCACTCATCATGGATGCCAATTGCTATTACAAATTTCCGGATTTCGTTTGTTTTGTGTTTTGTTTCCAATATATATATCCCAGTACCATCAACACACTTGTATTTTTTTTTTTGAAAGGGAATCAAACTATGAATACTTGGTCGGATTTATTGTCGCACAATCTTCTGTAATTTTGTTTTTTTTTATTCTTTGGTTTTCTTTTTTTTTTTTTTGTTTGGCAATTTTTGTTTTAATTTTTGATTCTTTTTTTTTGTTTTTTTCAAATTTTTCACTCTGTGTGCGATCACCTTCGTGTCCACCTTTCTTCTCCCCTTCGTTTTCGTTTTTTTTCTTCATCGTCGATTTCTGTTTTCTCAGTGATAACAGCGCGCTGTTATCAAAAACAATTTCCCATCCGAACTAATCAACCAAATAATTGAAGGTGGGTTTACAGCGAATCGAAAAATAACGACAGTATATGGTTATTTGTATCTAATCAATTTTTTCTATCGAGAGACCGCAACAGATTCTATATTCTAAAATCAGCAATTAGAATGTTAACTCATGATAATGTATTCAGTGGCCCGGCGTTATGAGATGCTCAGGGTCTGGGTCTTCCCCACGCTGTTGCGGTCTCTCGATAGAAAAAATTGATTAGATACAAATAACCATATACTGTCGTTATTTTTCGATTCGCTGTAAACCCACCTTCAATTATTTGGTTGATTAGTTCGGATGGGAAATTGTTTTTGATAACAGCGCGCTGTTATCACTGAGAAAACAGAAATCGACGATGAAGAAAAAAAACGAAAACGAAGGGGAGAAGAAAGGTGGACACGAAGGTGATCGCACACAGAGTGAAAAATTTGAAAAAAACAAAAAAAAAGAATCAAAAATTAAAACAAAAATTGCCAAACAAAAAAAAAAAAAAGAAAACCAAAGAATAAAAAAAAACAAAATTACAGAAGATTGTGCGACAATAAATCCGACCAAGTATTCATAGTTTGATTCCCTTTCAAAAAAAAAAATACAAGTGTGTTGATGGTACTGGGATATATATATTGGAAACAAAACACAAAACAAACGAAATCCGGAAATTTGTAATAGCAATTGGCATCCATGATGAGTGATGACCGCATGGGCCAATAATAAGTGATAAACCCCATCACTGAAGTTTGGAGTTTATTGGTGCTGGAATTCAAATTAGCAACCTAAGTCGAATAGTGTGGCGCGGGCGTGCAAGAGTCAAGAACCAGGAGTACTATATTTCATATTTCCATGTTAGGAACGAAATAACGCGTGTCGTGACGGAGGTATCGGTGGTGACGGTACGGAACAACCCTGACCAGAGGGCGAAGCAGATCCGGGTTTAAACTTAAGTTTTTAAGAATATAAGAACCAGTAATTTTATTTTTTTCTTGTGTTGGTTGTTACTAGCATAGTTGCGAGTCCATTTATGGTATCGGTGTTCTCGTCACATTAATACATGTGTTTTCAGTTAACGCCACCATATGGTTGTTCCCTGTTAATTTTTTTTCTGTTATCATTTTAGGTTGGAACGTTGTAAATGGAGCTCCAGGTACTCACGCGCCAATAGTTGATAATTTTATTTAATAATATTTATACTATATATAATCTGTAAATGACTTCGCATAAGTATATGGTAACTAAATTTTTATTTGAGCCAATGTTATAGAGTAGTATACTTTATATTTTTCTTTATGATTGTATTAAAAAAATATGGTTCTTATAGCTAAGATGAAGTAATTTTTTTCTTATTTCGGAGGATGATCCTGAAATGATGTGGGTGTGGGTGCTAGGTAAGTCGGATGAGTAGTGTTCGTTTTTTTTTTGTTTTTGCAGCATCCTAGGTCCCAGCGAGGCTCCACCACGACGAACTTCCCCAGACTGAGCTTTAGCGTGGCATAGCTGCAGGTGGAGATCTCGGGATAATTTCTGTGTGCGTGAGTGACCGCATGGTCTAAAGCTCACGTAACAAGCTATCTTCGTAATCGCAAGCAGTTTGTCATAATGAATGGTGTAAAGAGTAACACTACAGACATTCATCACGGTGTACCACAAGGTAGTGTTCTTGGGCCATTGTTATTTTTAATATTTATAAATGATATAGCCCATTTGCCGCTAATTGGTCATATTCGTTTGTTTGCAGATGATACTGCGATTTTTTATGAGACTAAAGACTGTTCACTTGCTATGATAAATATGAGGAATGATATTGAAATAATTCTGGATTTTTTGAGCATAAACCATATATCTGTTAATTTAAGTAAAACTAAATTCATAACGTTTCATTCTCCATTCTTACCACATTGGGACCTACCATTATTGCAAGTGTCGAACTGTACCATTGAGAGAGTTGAAAACATTAAGTACCTTGGGATTATATTTGATAAGCATATGACTTGGGAAGAGCATATTAACGGGTTGACCTTAAAAATCAACCCATTTATTTGGTTTATTAGGAAACTTGCTATGTTTGTTCCAGTGCATATTCTGAAAATGATTTACTTTTCATTTATCCATACAAGGTTTTTCTATGCTATTACAACTTTTGGTACAGCCACTCAAACTAAACTAAGGAAAATACAAAAATTACAAAATAAGTGTTGTAAAGCTATATACAAACTTCCGCACCTGTTTTCTACTGTCGAATTGTATCGAACTATAGCTCCAGACATCCTTCCAATTAATGCATTGTTTGAACTTTTTGTTTCATCCTACATGTATAAATGCTTGAAAATGTCATCGTCATTATCTAATATTAGTTTTGAGTTTGTTAACCATGGATATTCAACCAGAAAATCAAACATGCTCAAATGCCCCAAAATTAAAACAGAATTTGGAAGAAAAGCGATATCATTTGTTGGCCCATATATATATAATAATCTTCCAGAATTAATCAGAGAAGCAAACAATATTTTTAAATTTAAGAGAATGTTGAAAACTCATCTTTCATCAAAAGTTGCAGACTTTATTCAATAACACCTAACAAAAATCCATCATTTTATAAAAAAAAAATTGTTTTTATAAAATATCATTTTATATATTTTATTGTTAATGCTTGTTTTTATATTTATAACAACTAATGTACATATTATATGTTTTAAGAATGACTAATAGGCTTTAAAAGGACATAAAATCCACTAGCCTATCAGCCATTCTTTTATTGTTATTAAAACAAATAAATAAATAAAATAAAAAAAAAAAAACTCTCCTGTTACCATGATAAACGAGTTTTGTGTTACCCAGAACTCGTTTTCAAAAAGAATGGACCGATGTTGACAATAGTCAAAAACACACGCATCGGAATTTCCATGACTATGTGTGAATTTTCTGAGCACCAACTGTGACTTTTTGGCTTGTTGACATAGCCTTTGAGGACAAAATGATCTTCCCCAGTAAGGCGAATGATTTGGCAATACATATTCTCATTTCTTTAATGTGCCTCAGGATGAATCATAACAATTCTGTTCCTGGACCCATATCTTCAGCTGGTTCAATTTTAACAAAAGGAAAGTGACATGTTTCGTAAATATCAAACATTGAACTAGTTTTTGTGTACTAACACGAATGATGTAGTCGTAAGTACTGCCGCAATCAAAAATATGCTAAATGGACCACTCCTTGTGAGTCATATGAACATACTTTCCCAGTTTTACGTATTTGTGAGAAATATTCTGCATTGAACAGTTGAAGTTACTCTTAGTGGAGCACCCATAATACAATTAGTCCCTTAGACATACATAGTTTGTCATATCTGGTTATAGCTTTCTTACCGGTTTTTGGGTATTTTATGGTCAGTAGCACGTATAAGTGGCTTTCTTAAATATGTTTCTGGAATTCATTCCTTACTCGGAGTTTTTTACTGGGTATGCAAATAAATTATTTTCCGCATTACTCATATTTGGGTTTAAAGCTCTGCGATGAAGTTGATTAAATGAATGATCATCCACAAGCCATATACCTTTGATTAGTCAAAAAACTACATAAACTACTTCCACTTATTCTCAGATACCAAGATAAATTTTCCATCTGTTTTTATTCATAACACAATTAAACGAATAGTTTGGATTAATAATAGTATTTACACTCGATAACATTGAATAAGCTCAAATTCGTATTTAAAATTGTGAAAGATGATACATATTGTGCTCGACAACAACGTATACTGCAGAATAAACTATATTATTTAGAAAAACTAAATCATATTACATCAAAATTAAAATAATAAAATATTTGTTTATCCAAAATTATAATAATAACAAAATATATTCCAAAAATTCTTAGCATATACAAAGCGAAACCGATTTATTGCATCTGGCACGTGACACTGATAAATATATCAAACATAAATTTTATGGAGACCTAATCCTAATTTTGCCTTAAAACATATATAATTCAAAATTCAAACATAAACTATGTATAAACATACACACACACAGAATGGATAGAGGGACTCGACCATCGAATAATATGACAAATTAGCTGACTCTACTATAAATACAGAAGAAATCATTTTGATGTATTAATTAAAATTATTTAAAAGGCGTCCTCCACATATCCATTCCAACCACATAATCGGGCTTGTTCTATGACAAACAACATTTAATTGCTTATTCAGAGCACAAAATTATGCGTCTACATGAGATAGGGAGGGAAAAGATAATTTTTTGACACATACCAAATACATAAATAATAAAAATGAAAAATTGAATTATTTGGTATTACATACAGCAAATGAGATAATTAATGTGAAGAATATTAATTAGGCTTCCAAAAAACAAACAACAAGACCATATATCTATTTGACATATGTGTACTGGAATCTGAACTGTAATTTTTGTCTACTCGGCTTAGTAGTCGAAAATCAACTTCTTATAGGTTGTTTACATTAATACCGAATAGTTTACCGATTTCAAAAACAACACAGGTGGAACACAACTTTTCCTAAGTCTCTATAAATATTCACTTTTATCGTGTCTAGACAAAATCTCGCAACTTGAATAATTTATAAAAATAATATTGTTTGAAATTATTTTTTAATTTGTGTATGGTTTAAAAACAGACCCAGGTGGTTATAGCATCTTCTTAATTTATGAGATTGATGATGGTGATAAAAAACAATGCGGGCGTTATTTCTTCATAAAAAGGTAGAACAGTATTCGTCGTGGAAAAATGTAATGGAAACACATAAAATGGTATGCCAATCTTGGGATTTTTCTACCATCCTAGTATGATCTAAAGCTCGCATGAAAGCTTTCATCCTAAAAACTTAATATCAACGCAGTATTTTCAATATATAATAACAAACAAGGATAGACAAAATGTATTAAATATCTTTTTGTTGGAGGGAGAATCTTCGTTAGACATAACATGTGGATCATTACCAAACATGCGAGTCGGATTTTTAACAACTAAACCCTTATTCCAGGTTCTTTGCTGTTTGGCCTTATGGAACAACCGCTTGGTAATTCTTCCGATGCAAGATTAGCTATAATCAGCCATCTATATGGCTGGACCTAGATTTATATATTGTTTATACTTCTACTCAATCAGAGATACAGCGCCCCTCACGACATTCCATTTTCCTTCTGATTCCATCATAAAATCAATAACGTTGTCTAGTGTTAAATAATAATCAGGTAAGATAAAGTGAACTCGATTGACTCTTCTTGCTTGAACTTGAATAAGTATGATCTAAAGCATTCATCCTCGATCAATGGCATCCAACGATAAGCAGATCGTTCTTTACGGTCACGTCATCCCGTACTTTCTCCCATGCTGTCTTGGTTTTTTTCCATGCTACCCTGCGAATCTCTTTTTGATTCCATGACCACGTTGTAGATAAGCTGACTTGCGTGGGCCAGTATATGCATGGGTTACATCCCGGCAAAAACACAGACAGCGTATTCCGATACAGTTTGGAATTCGCATGCTGCTGATCTGTTGCCCTGCATTGGCTCAAATAGGTGCACCATACATCAAACAGAGCTCTTCTGCTTTGTTCCTCTCGAATTTAGCATTATTCGTGGTGGCTGACTATGTTTTGGACACCAACCTTCCACGTTATGCTCTCTATCGTTTTTCAATGCTATAGTGATTAGGACTGTTTCTCTCTTATCCTAGCTCTAGTCCAGCGGAAGTTAACCATTGTTGAGTGTGTCGTATTGTTCAGTTAAAAATTTTCACGATCTTCTCATATTTTCGTCCCATCGCCGGACTTATACTATACGGAGCTTTTTGACTGAAGTAACTCATAAATACTCACAATATGTACTTATAGGTATTTAGGTATATCTCTATACGGACAGAGCGTTAGATATACCATTCCAATAAGTCGTATGGAAGGCATTTATCACGTCTATCGTTACTAATGCACAGTATTGTTTGGTGCCACACAACCATATTGAACCAAATATCGTCTCTTGCACAGAATCATCTACACATTTAATCGCATCTACCGTCGAAAGCGCCTTTCTGAAACTATATTGGTGTTCTGTTAGGTGGGCTACCGTTCCAGTTTTATCCTACTATATCTTACAAATCGGAAAGTGTCGAGTTAGGAATTTGAGGTGATATTTGGGTAAAGATCACACAAATTAGCACAATCGGTATGTTGCAACATCCCTTTCACATGACCCACTTTACGTGAACCCACTATACGCGAGCCATGAGTTCGCTTTGATATTGTAAAATCTATGTGTCCATATATACACATCCTAGACGCATGAGTTTGAATATGGTATGGTTCCAGAACATTTGCTTTATATCTGGACTCGTGTGTACCGACTGCTATAGTTCTGAAAAATAAGGCTCTCTCACTTTAAGTTAAAATCAATCTTTAACAGATTTATATAAATGATCGTTTAACAGTCTTGTAAGCTAAAACAAAACATCATTATATTTTAGGCTGATGTGTCGTCTGTTCCAATCCTTTCAGAGAAACTGAGGTTTGAAGAGTCTATCTCATCAGTTTAAATATCATTAATCAATGCCATTATTATTATATGTGATTCCGGTTATACAGGCAAAAAGCTCATTTTGGCTAAGTTGGCCTTCTCCTTTGTTTATCGGAAAAAATTTTGGGTGTACAAGTCGCTACGGAAATTGTTCCAAATGTTTTAGGTCTAGCGAAATTGATGGCCAATTGACTGATCAATTAATTACGTGACAACATTATGCCCTCATCGATGGTTTATGTGAATGGATCGATTAGGCTGCATCTACGTTGCCTATGATTATCATTTTGTTCAATATTCACTCAACCAAATACATTCCTCCGAAAAAAAGTACTATAAGCAATCTTATTTTCGGTTCATTCGAATGGATGCGGATCATGTATTTTGTACTGCGTCTTTTGAAGTTCTTGGGTAGGCTGTCTGTGAATGTTTCTTCAACAGACTCATTTAAAACCATATCTTGGATAACATTCTTCATAGTTTAAAAAAGGTTTTATTTAGACTATCAGTAACTCTAGCGCTTATTCTTAGTACTGGCAAAATTCTTCGCGATAATATTCCTGGAGCTTTGGGGCAAATAATTTTGAATGTGAATTTCACTTATGACTCTATAAATCTCATAAGCAGGATATTCCACCAAACTTGTTTATAAAATATGTAGATTGAGACAAATTCATAGTGGCGCTAATCAACTCGTTCGTATACACTTCAAGACTACGCTCCGGAGCACGATGATGGTTTTTACACCAAAAACTATCATGAAATTATCATAAAAAGTTCAGTGGTCTTTTCTAGCCTAATGACACTTAAATTGTTCAAAACAATGTTACTTTGTCCAATCTTTTTGGACTTACAAAGTTAGAGACGCCACAATACATACTCGCTAATTGTTGTTGAAAGTGGGATTGATTTCTGTCAGAGCACCCAAAAAAAAAATATGTAGCCAGAAGATAGATGGCTTGGATACTACGCCTTACTGGAGTAAAGGTTATCTACTTCTGATAATAAAGTCTTGGAATCTCTCCGGATTCGTTATCCGATTAAAAGCACCTAAATCTCCACAAAGTCTCCACTCTTCATTTTTTTCCAACACCAAATGTAAAACACTGGACCACGGACAGCTTTATTTGGTCTGCATAAGCCGATGATGTGTTTGTCACGGCACCATTAATTTTAGCAAAAAGTTTTGAAATAACGTGACCTGTCGATCCTTGAAACAGTGGAACCTAAATCTTATGTAACGGCATCGTGTGAATACAAAGAGATTAACGGGTTCATATAAGCCTTTTCTTTGTAAGTTCTCGGAAAAACAGGTATACTTGATGAAATTTGATGTGATGATAGACATCGTCTGTGCTACGTCAAGTTGTAAAATTTTGTTTGTGATGAAGATAGGCCAGGTCTCTACCGACCGAGACATGTACACCTGTATGAGTTAAAAAATGCGTTTCAAGAAGTCAACCGGTTTTGATTAAGACAACTCTCTCTGCCAATTGTGAATGACTTATTATTTTTTTGCTTCATTAATATCAAACGGATTAAGTAATAAGAATTTCTAAAATTTGAACATGAATGAGATGTAGAAAAATGTCCATTCAATTTGAGACAGCCTCCTGTCTCCACGTACCAAGCGATCCATCAAATTGGTAAGTTTCGCCTTCCGCCCGATCTATTCCGTTTTAAAAGTTATATAAGAACGTGTACGAAAGCTCTAGTAATTAGATACGCGAGAGTGTACTGAAGGCGTGCGTTAGGGGACTCTTCACTTTTGACTATGAAAGATCTCTTGCTCATTTTTACACTCTAATATTAATGCTTACGTATCATATACTCTTAAGAAATGTATAGTCACCATTACACACCACCATGTGACGATCCATTAGGTTTATACTAGACTTAGTAGTACGTCCAGTTTAAATCTCTTTTGGTTGGTCTGGTTTCAAAATATGAGATTGAGTCTATTTATGGTAAATGTGCGATAATTAACAGATCACATCTGTTAATACATCCGAATAAAGTTTACGATGGGTTCTAGAAAAATATCAAAATTATTATATGCTTTTCCCTTGAAGTAAATTGTAAACTTTTCTAAATTTGTTTCTTATGTAAGATGAAAACACAAACTTTTGCCAGGTTTTGGGGAAAATCATTTCTAAGTGATAAGTTTATTTCTTTATTAAAAAACTTATTTTTGTTTTTGTTTTCTAATAGAAAACCATTTAGATTATAAAATGTATTTTTTTATTTCAATAGAATATATAAATACAAACTTGGAGAAAAGTTGATAAATTTTTAACGTGAACAAAATAAAATCAGTGTTAATGTCTTTGATGCGAGTAATTTTTAAATTGCCGAAAGCTTCATATAAACAAAGCATCTATATATAAAAAATATATCAAAAAACCAAATATAAAGTTTTGTTATTTAAACCAAAATATTATAATAATATTACATAAACAGCACAACAAAAAAAAAGCTCCAACAAAATATGGTGAAAACTTAATAAATTATCCCCTCAGTGATAATTTCCTAAAACTGAATTTTTTTTTGCTGAACGAGCATCATATCCACTGTGAAAATAATAACGAACAAACAAAAAATGTTTCTTGAAATAAGAAAATAAAAGCAACAACAACGATGACAGTAGAGAAACTAATTTTAATTTTAATTAAAACGACAATGAAGTGTTTCATTTTTATTATACAACTTTTCGTTATTGTGTATGTAACGAGCTTTTTGTTCAAGCTTTATGCGAGTCAATTCAGTTAAATTAAAAATATAAACAGAACCGTTTTGTTGGTATATAACGTGTACGAACGTGAAGTTATAGATTACGCAAGATAATCAAATTATACTAATTGGTGGTTGAGCTTTTGCGATGAAGTAGCTTAATTCAAATGTTTTGAAATGAAATATTTGGATTAAATTTAAACTGTAGTTAATCCAATGAACCACATCCATAAAATCCTAGAGTGTTAAAAATGTTATCATAAGAAAAAAAAATAGATATCGACAAATCCTCTATTATGTACCTGAACACTAAGGAAACCTAGTGCATTTGACGGCCTTATCACATGTATGAGATTCGGTTGAAAATCATGGCTATCCGAGAAACTCGGTACCCTAAAATTGAAGACCACGTGTCACAGCGCTATAAATTGCTAAACCAAGGGATATAAACCTAGGGAATTAGTTGGATTTCTCTTTGGGTAACAGGTAAATGATCCCGTTGAACTTCCGTAAAGTCGATATTGAATGTGGAAGGCAACCTGTCAATTGTCGGTGTACATACGCCCATTGACTGTAAGTCAAGCACCACATCCGAATGATGATTGATGAATTTAATGCAAGAGCTGGTATATATATCAGACCTACTTCTAAAATAATATAAGCTCGTTTTCCCAACACAAAGCTACGACAAAATTTGTTCATATTTAAATGAATTGTTAAGATAATAAGGTTAAAATAATTCTTACAAGTCAGGGGGCATATAATAAACAATGCGATTTCTCTATTAAGACCAGCAATAGCATTTTGCGGTCTAATTAGTCTGCAGAAGTGAACAGAGTCTGGGAAATATTAAAAACTCACTTAACGATGCCACTAAGAAGCTCTCGGTATAGTGAAAACTAAGTCCCACTATGATTGGTTTGTTTTGGAGTGTTGCCTCAGACCAAATTGAATAATATAATCTGGAGTTAATTGCATGGTTTTAAAGCTCTTGATATTCGGAAGGGTAACTTCGTCAAACTGTTTTTTCAACATTATTCGTTGATGTTGTGAAATTTAGTTATCCCCACAGAATTAAAACTGACCGTGTTCTAATTTAAGTTATGTTCAATTTGTAAAAAAAGTGATCTCTCCAAATTTTAGAATAATTGTGGCGAAGCTATCATGAAAAATTACACCTCTTGCGAAGGAAACTATTGGTCACTAAGTGCCATCGCTGTTCAAGTATTTTTCACTACGGAAGGTTCTTTCCAAATACTAAAACGACGTACACCGGACGATGTTATCCAGCAATGGCCCGTAAAATTCAATAAAAAAATTAAATCTTAATCAATAAGATATTAGATAGCTTTTATTGGAAAAAAAACTTATTATTAACTTAGTTTTAAGCAGAGTAATTTTGATAATCAATAGTTAATATTTTCCTGTTTCAAATAATTTCTTGTGGTTATCCAGCTACTCTGCTGGATATGGAAGCAATAGGATAAGCTTTTCTTACTGTGAAGCGACTCTAGGATTTAATGAACTCTTAGTAATCTATAGTATCGAATATAGATAGGATCGTTTCAAATCCTACTGAGACATGTGTTATTTTGAAAAAGACTGGTTTTATTAGGTAGGAGAGTTAAATCTTTCCCTTAAACAAAGATTTAAGGTTGGATATTACTGAGCTTTCTAAAAGCTTCCCAACTGAAAGAGTTCTCACTATCACACAAAAGTTCTTTTGTAAGAGTTCATATCTAACGAAAAAGTTCCGAACAATTGTTTAAGAATATCGTGCACAAACATTACCGACAATATTTAACATGTTTCCTGTTCCAAATTCTTTGAATGACATCGATAGAGCAATTTGAGACACTTGTAGTAACTATGAATCGGTACAGTAAAATGCGACTTTTTACATCGAGATTCGAGATACAATGTTTTGAGAGCGGTTGGTCAATTATGATAAAATGATGTCAGAAAACATTTGAAAATCTAGTATTTCTTAATGATGGATAGAGTCAAAAGAGTAAGCAATTCCCACTTACTTACGTGATAGTTTAAGCATTTAATCGTGCAAGACACTTGGTATTGTCCATTACGCATATATTTCTCTTAGCCCTGGAATATATTTGCTCTTCAAATAAGTGACAAGACGCATCCGGTATCTCCATGTCTTCCTCAAATATGATCCGTGCTCCAAAGCAGTCCAGCCTCTAAGAAAAATATGCATGATAGGAGCACAAAAAGTGCGGAACAGATTTTACTTCTCCACTTCCACATTGGTAGGAATTTTTATAGTTCTATTTATATTTGAAACTAAATTACATAAACAATAGTGTTGACTGGGCATGTGCAGTAAGATGAACTGAGATATAAGCTGGTTTACTATCCTTAATAAAATTTGTTGTGAAAGCAACATGAGTTTAGGTATCTCTTGCAGTGCAGACTGTAAAAGTAACTGTCATTATTTCCACAGAATCATAGATTAGATATCCGTGTTCCTGCGTTTTAAGTGATATCTAACTCCATTCTCAATGCTTAGTCGATTTAAGGTTATTATGTTGTCCCAAACAAGTTTCGAAAAAACAGTGTTATAGTTAACGGTCGGTAAAGCAGCACCATCACAGAAAATAGGCATTTATGAAATGGCTTGTAATTTTTTTCCAATTCATGGGATCCATGTAGCTCAAAATTGAAACTTTTTCCTTATGAAAGATAGTGGCGTCATCTACTAAAGGGAAATATATTTTTCCTTAGAATTAGCATGTATGGTTCCAACTAGATTAAATTACACTGATTTATTTGAAAAATGTTACCTTAATCATCGTCAGACAGCTATAGGTTTTGTATTGGTTTCGTATGGCACTCGGTGATAAATATACACTTGATTATTTCCCAAAAAGAGGGGTTTTGATAGTATTGTTTCGGATGTTATATGGGGTTTTATGTGACCACCCATCTCCTCACTCAGCACCACAAGCTCAAGTACTGCATTAAGTGTGCTTTTTGAGATAAAAGCATTGAAACATACGTAGTAATAAGTAGCTTCAATGTATAGACAAATACTTTCAACATTTTATTATCTTATCTGATGATTGCATAATACTTTTCAAATATGTGTGTTGCTATGTGCCTTATGTTTTAAATTTGGAGAAATATCCGAATATCTATATTGTATTTTCTCCATACATAGTTTTCTTGAGCAGTTGGCCTGACCGTTTCTTCAGTCTTCTAAGTCCTTTTCATAATTTAGTGCTCACGATGCAATACATGATTCGAGTATCGGATAAAAGGAAACGGCTAAATTGGAGTTAGATTTGTAGCGGTTCAACATATTGTTGAATAATATATCAAACCGCTTCTTATTTATTCGCCACACATCTACACTTCACCAAGGGTAATGATATAATCTAAATTGGTAATGGCCGAACCTAATATGCTCGCCACTCAACCAAGAGGGAGGACACGCGCGCCACGATCGAGAAATACTAACATCAAAATAAGATAATGCAGTTGCTAATTATGATAATGTAAATTGATAATGTGGTGCATTATACTTTGAATAGATGTCGGACACGAACAACAAAATATCTTTTCAAAAGAAGTAACAACTGACTGTACTAAAAATGGTATCGAGACGAGAATATTCTACAGGAATAAAGATGGTGCACTTGTCACTGTGAATATAATATTTACCTCGATTATACGAAAGAACGTGACGTAATAAAATTCGGCATTAATGAAAAAGTTGCATTTAATAAATAAGAAGCAATTTGAAATATTATTCAACAATATGTTGAACCGCTACAGGACCCCCTTCGCAGATACAGCCCGCGAATATCGAAATGTTATACAGAAAATCGATTTTTTTTATGTCGTGTCATAGCTGCTATCTGATCAGCAGAATTTAAAATGCCGTACGCTGGTTTCAATCTGTCAATCGTAATGAATTGATGTTTGCCTTTAATTGAAACAATAAATCGTTTGCGTAAACGCTGTATAACTTTAAAAGGTCCGTCGTAAGGAGTTTGCAACCCTGTTTTAACTCTATCAACCCTAACAAAGACATAATCGCATTTATCGAGCGATTTGGGAACAAAAATATCTGTTTATTTCGCCTGTCTGGTTGAAGTGGGGATGAGATTTTGCATTGTGGTGCGGAGTTGATTGACAAATGTGTCGGTTGGTGGCAAAGACGGAAGAGGATTTTCGACGAAGAACTCACCGAGTAACTTAATTGTTTGACCATAGACCATCTCCGCAGGTGAGCACTTCAGATCTTCTTTAACCGTTGCTCGAATACCAAGTATAACGAGTGGTAATTCGGAACTCCAATGGATTGTATTGCCTCTGGCCTTAAGAGAAGCTTTAAGTTGGCGGTGAAATCGTTCAACCATGCCATTGGCTTGAAGATGATAAGCTGTTGTCCGTATCCGATGTGAGCCAAGGAGCTTCGTTAACTCACTAAAAAGTTTGGACTCAAACTGCGTAACTTGATCAGTAGTTATGTCAAGAGAAACGCCAAAACGTGATACATAATTTTGGACAAATGTGTTAGCTATAGTAGTTGCCAGCGAGTAAATCTATCGACACAGGTAAGTATATAAGTAAATCCATTAGATGGTGGAAGAGGTCCAACAACGTCTAAATGGATGTGTTCGAATCGACCAGGTGGGATATCGAACTGTCCATGAGGTGATTTAGTATGCCTCTGGACTTTAGATTTTTGGCAGGCTAAACAGGCTCGTGCCCAATGGGTCACGTCCTTGTTAATACTAGGCCAAAAGTAGCGAGCAGTAATCAATTTACGAGTTGCACGGATACCAGGATGTGAAATGCCATGTAAAGTATTACAAAATTATTTTGCGTAATGGTTCTGCGATATAAGGGCGATTGTTGCCTGTTGTAGTTTCGCAGTAAATTTCGAAGCCAGGTAATTTAAAAAGCTCTAGTTTTTATATTGGAACTAGAAAGACATTCGGAACCAGAAAGTAAATTCTGAAGTTCTAGGACTGCTTTTTGTGCTTTGATAATAGTATCATAGTCGAAGTAAGTATCGACTTTGGATGAATTTGTATTGGTCGAGCGGGGCATAATCCGCGACCAAATTATCTGTTCTGCGGGAAGAAACCTCCGCAACCGTATCATCTACTGTGCGGGAAAAAGCATCCGCTACTACATTGTCTTTACCGATCACATGTCGAATGTCCGTGGTAATTTGACAAATATAATCCAAATGGCGTGCTTGGCTTGGATTACGTTCAGTTTTAGACTGAATTGCTTTTGTTAAAGGCTTATGGTCGGTGTAAATAGTGATAACGACCCTCGACAAAGTATTTAAAATGTTTAATCGATAGATAAATTGCGAGTATTTCCCGATTGAATGCGCAGTATTTACGTTCGGCATTTGTTAATTTTTTAGAGAAAAATCCCAATGGTTCCCAATTATTATTATTAAACTGTTGCAGGACGGCACCAACTGCCGTGCTCGATGCATCAGTAGTCACGCTGAATTAAGCATCGTTCAGCGGATGAACTAATTAAGTTATATTAGCCAGTTCACTTTTAAGCGAAATGAATTCTGACATTCTTCGGGCCAGAAAAAATTCTTTGGCGTCTTGGGCTTCTTTAGTAGAGCTGCCAAGTGTGAGTGATTTGGGGCAAGCAATTCAGCTAACTTTGGAATAAATTGGTGGTAATAATTAACCATACCGATAAACTGCTGAATGCGCCTAATTGTTGTGGGTGCTGGGAATTCCTAAATGGCATTAATTCGTTCTGGCGAACGCAGAATGCCATTAAGAGTAATTTGTGTTTGAGGAAATCAAGAGTTGTAACTCCAAAAACACATTTTGTGCTATTGATTCGAACATCAAACTCAGCTAATCGTTTAAATAGCTTTTCCAAATAGAGTTTGTGTTGCTCCTCGTTAAGTGAATCTACAAGAATATCGTCAATATAGACGAATACGAAGTCTAAATCTCGAACGACTTTGTTAATAAAACGCTGAAACGTTTGTGCGGCATTTCGAAGTCCGAAAGGCATTCGGGTATATTCGAAAAGACAAAAAGGTGTAGTAATGGCCGTCTTATGAACGTCTTCAGGAGCTACAGGAATGAGATGATAAGCTCTAACTAAATCGATTTTGGAGAAAATATTATTTCCATGTAAATTCATTGAAAAGTTTTGAATATGGGGTATCGGATAACGGTATGGAATAGTAACCGTATTCAATATTCTTTCTTCTTGACCATATGTAACGGACAAGAAACTGGGGATGCCGATGGCCGGCAAATCCCTAGATCTACCATATGCTGAAACTCTAATTTGGCAGCTTTATGGCGTATTGGATCTAGTCTTCGTGGTCTTTATACTGGTAAATGGCGTTCAGTAACTGGTGGTGCGGAGTTGCATTTATCGGTATCAAGACCACAAAGACTAGACAGATTAAGAATATGATTATGATTTCAACCTTATATTATAAATGTGTAACAAGGTACGTTAAGGATTTTTCGGGGCATTTTCATGGGGCAGTGCTTCCTGATTAATCATTTGTTTCGAATAAAAATTCGGAACATCTTATACTGCGAACAGTTTGAGGATGGAGAAGAAGAAACTGTTGAGCACTTTTTGTGCTCATTCTCTTCCCAAAGACTGTACTGTTTTGGCTCACAATTCTTTTTTGAGAATTAATTGACACCCTTGAGGATACGAGATATCTTTGACTTCATAAGAAGAACAAATAGATTCCGGGAATGAGAGTGTGCGTCTGAAAAGGGATGTCACAATGGGCCAATTGTGTCTCAGTGACTGGAAAAAAGGCCTCGAAATTGTATCAAAGGCTTAACCGACGCTAACAAAAATTAGAACGGAAAGAGCAAAGGAGTTGTTACGCTTGCACGAAAGTGTCGATTTGCCATTAATGGTTATTGAGCAATATGTGAACAAGCAACATGACCGGAGTTACTTGCCCGGCCGTTCTACTAAAAATTTGAACCAAGGTTTGGACAAAAAAATACCAAAGTGTCATCATTTCAAGCATGGGCTTCGCTGAGAATTGGGAAAAATACCGCACTTTCGTGCTGCATGCAATAGCTTCGCGCCCAAATCGAAAAGTGCTAGTACAATTCGAAAATTTATATATTTTTGAATTATTTTGACTTTGATTCAATTAAATTAATGAAAAAAAATCTGTGGCGTTTTGTTTTGGTAACAACTTGTATCAGTCACCATGCCACGATATAATATATCAATATCAAACTTGACCCAACATTTCTATCATATTTGCTAGTTTGGTTATATTTATAAAAATAGCTTTGATCATGTTCCGAAAATATTTTCTTTATGAGCTTTCCATTATTTGATGAAGAGTGAGGTTTATCTTCATGATCATTTAAGTCAGTATACAGTCCAAAACTATAATATAGTGAATAAAAGTTTTGGTTTCGAACTTTATATTTTTTTATTCTATCCACTGTGCATAGATTTATCTAAAAGCTCGTATAGTGTCCCAAAATAACCCATTAAAAGTATCATACAGTACTTTATCTATCTGCAGACATAATTAAATTTTCAAAACACCATTTTCTCTATAGTTCGAAAATGAACTATTATATACCAAAACTACAGACAATACACTATATTGTATCTAAACTTTTAAATCAAAATTAAACTTTCTTATCAGTACGAGAAAAACAACTTTTTTGTTTTGTTTCTTCTCACTTAAAACTAACTTTACAGTTTCTTTTTGAAATAAAATAAAAATAAAAATCTTGTGCTATTCTCAGCGGTAATATTTAATGCAAATTTTAAAAACGAAAATCTGAAGATTTTATATACTTTTCGAGGGGAGGAAAAAATAACGGAAAATTCACTGGAGAGTTTTTATTACTGGTGAAACTGGAGACACAGAGTGTATATATGGGTATAGTTTTTTTTCGGTTGAATATTATTATTCCTAGAGCAGTTTACGGTTCGGTATATACATGTATACAAACGATAAGAAAAGTTATAATTTTATTATGATAAAAAATTTGGTGAAAATTGACAAAATTTAGCATACATCCCACGAGATTAACTTCATACAATATTATAATAAACATTTAACTGAGTTAATTTTTATCTTTATACAATTCAAGACATTATGCATGGAACATCAAACAAAATATTTTTTCAATCAATTTTCTTTTATACACACACACACCCACCCACAAGCTTGTATCTCATTTTATCTCGTTTTCAATCATATCAATTTGTGTACCTCAAATCATAAATCAACCCTAAAAGATTAAATTTTCCAACAAATATAAAATATTTCCCTTCAATTTCCATGCATAAAATCGACGAGTAAATATTTTTCCATGCGTGACTGTTGTTGTATTCGCCGAGCTAGTCGTATACACTAAATATATTATGTGTGCTGCGTGGAAAAGGGTAAAGAAAATTGTTTTAACTTGGTGAACCGTTAAAGAAAATTTATATAATAGGGTGTTTACCTATACACATACAATATTAAGTATTTTGAATTTTGTAATAATTCGATCAATTGTAATCTCGTATACTTTATATTGTGTGTGAGTGCTCGGTCTCGTATGTATATACATATACATAATCTCAGGGATTAATACATTCTATTTTATGGTTTCTAATCAAAATAAATGGCGGCATATTAATAACATCACTAAGCCGTGTATATACGTATATATATATAGATTTAATCAAATCCTATATACTTGACACATCTTAATTGACATGCACTTACAGAAATAAATCGATCAAATTAATTCCTTTGTTTGTGTGTTCACCCTCAACATAATTTATTATATTTGTTCTTGATTATTATAAGGGAGTCGACGTCCATCGGTACATTTCTCCCTAATTATTTTATATAGGGTTTTGTTCGTGGCAGTGCACGGCAGATACGAATCTCAATTAATCAACAAATTTATTGTTTAAGCTGCAATTTTTCAATTGCCTTAGTTACTTGTATTATTTTGGAAAGGCCAGAGGGGATTAATATATAATATGAAACGGGTGCAGAAATAATGATTCTGTCAGTTGGTTCGAAGATAACCTTTTTGTGGGATAATTAATTAATTATAATGCATTGTTGGTCTATTCAGTTGCATTTTAAATTAATTGATTGATAATCAGAGTCAAGTAGCATGGCACGCATACTGTAGTTTTTATAGTACAGTGGAAGGAGTTAAGCCCATGTTTTGCAGATAATATACTGTTCTATAGATCCTGTCAAAACGAGTGGGCTATTATTTATATTCAAGTTTATCATATATTTTGGTAACTGACTATCAACCATTTCTGTCTCTTTTTGGCGTCATATCACGGACCAGATACTGTGGGTCACAAACAATAGTGAAGAGCAATAATTTTCTAGCTTCATGTGTACTCTGGTGTATCGGAAAGATGAATGAAGTTTTTTAAAAGGTTATAGTAACATCAACGCCAAATTCAATGACTTACCTGAGTATCAAGGTATTTCATCAGAAAATCCAAGCTTGATTACATCGATGCTCGATTACATTTTGCAATTAATGCATACGATTCTTTAGGATAAGAACTAAGATTTCAACTGGTTCTATGTGCTAGCGGTTATTCAAATTTTTCAACAGCTGCAACTGGTTTCAAACAGATAAGGGTTAGTGCGCCTAACATGTCATTTTTCACTTTGCATTACGCATTTAAGGAGCAGGAGGTGGTTTAAGACGTTAAAAAAGATAAAAAAAGTGCTGAAAATCTTATCGAGACAGTATTTGAAATATCCAAAGATCAAGTACAGTTACACAAAAGACCTTTGCCAAAATAATGTATAAATTAACGCTAAAGGCCAAATTACTGTTTGCGAGTGTTTGAAACTTAAGCCAAATTAAGAGGAACGCATTATAACAGTAATGATATTGATATATGAGCACTATCCAGGGTACGAAACCTTTGCCTGATACCAACGTATTCCAGGATATGAAAACAAGCAAGAACTAATTTGAACACCTATAGCACAAACAGCGACTACAATGGATTCGATTTTTCCTTTTAATATTTAGCACCGAGGAGACTAAACATTATACCATACAATACGACGGGTTGAGCCAAAACACCTCAAAGAAAAGTGATAATTTAAATCATGTATGGCAATAACATTCTATAATTTTTGAGAACTAGAGAAGGTACCGCCGTGAAGAAACTTTCATGTAAATCAAAGCAACAAAGGATTACTGGAAAATATTTGTTGTTTGCCTCCTCAAGCGAATGCCAAAAAGGTAGTTTGACGGTTCATATAAAACTTCATATAAAAGGGGTTCTCAGTGAACGACAAATTAATGGGTGCACTGTTGCAATTCAGAGAAATTGTGTTGATATTGCCGCTGGCATCGTAAGGATGTACCGAAAGGTTTGTGTTACTCATTTGAACATCCAACGACTTACAGTGTCAGATCCTCCGAATGAAAAAATTGATCAAAGGTCACTCTTATGTTCTACGCAAGTCCAAATGTAAATACGAAAACAGATTTAAGCTGTAATGACACTTGCCCGGTTAATTTTATACAGAATATTAAACAATAGTGCCCTCGTCATAAAATGAAAATAATTTGTTAATCATCAAGAGTATGATCCTCTAAACCCTGTGGGACCAATCGTGATTGCTTGAAATATTATATATTAGAAGTCAAAATTCATCAAATTCAATATATGATAAGCATACAGATTCACTTATTGGTTTAGCATAATTGTACCAGGTTTTCAGTGGAAATGGTGGGAAAAACCGGACAAATACTAGAAAAATTAATCTCTTCATTTTCTTCCTAATTTGAATGTTGATTAATGTTTATTCATTTAGCACACATGGTCCTTATTTGAGATGGTATTCGGCCAGTAGTAGATTTAGTCTTACAGGCGATGTTCATGTGTTTGCTTCTGCTAAAATGATTTATATGCTATGTACAGCGTAAACAGATTTGGTTGGATTTAGATAAACCATCCGCTAAACCATCCAATCTACATTGACCTTTCCTACTCCATTTAAGGTGTCACATATCACGAATTCAAACTTCCAAACCGTCTCGTTCTAACAGAGATATTTTAAACCATTTATACTATTCGAAACAGCGACTTCGGTATAGAGTTCCAACCACCAGCACAAATATGTAAGAGCGATTTTTCCTTTGTGACAATTTTTGCTTGATCGGTGTGCTTTTTTGCCTCCAATTCAGACAAAACAAAAGCAGGTAAACATTATCCCAGAATTCGAAATTATTGCATCATCTTAGTTTCGGGGACAATCAAGTTAGTTTATTGCTCACGACTAACATTTTCTCGGGCACTAAAAACTGTATTGGAAATAAGTTTGATTGATACAGCCGAACCTTGTTTATCTCCATAACGGTAATAGAAGGTGAGTTTCGTTCGTAAAATTTAACCTGTTGAATTTCATGTACTAATTGTAATGTTAAAGAGATGAAGATTTCATCAATATTTGTATCAACAATTTCCTTTTTACAAAATTGTTTGTTCTGAGCTTTTCTAGGAAATAGTTTTGGGGAAGACGCTAGTTACTCTAAGTACTATACGCTTCTGTTTAGAGAGGCATACTTATGTGTTTATACTTCATCATTAAGAATTTCAGCTAATAATATGTCATCAATTTCAGCAGTTTTTTTTAAGAGCTTTTCTAGAAAATTGTAACGGGTTTGAATTCCTAGTATCTTTAACTATTATTCTCTACTATTAGCAGATTTTTTGTTCGTGAGCTCTAAGAAATTATTTTGGGTTAAGCTCTGCCAATTCTTTGTACTCTTAACTTTTGCTTATAGCGGGATAGTTATCTGTATATGCTTCATCGTTAAATTTTAAAGCTTATAATAAACTTTCAATTTTTTTGAGCTTTTCTAAGAAATCGTTTTAGGTTAGACTCTATTTTAATTCTAAGTACGTTATACTTTTGTTGAGAGCGGTATAGTAACGCGTATGCTTTTTCGTTATATATTTCAGCTGAATATATTTTATTTTTAGCAGCTTTTAATTCTAGAGTTTTTAAGGAAATTGTGTCTATTTAGACTGAAATAATATAGATAGATTGAAATAATATAGTTTCATGTATATGTGCCATTGTTGAGTATTTCAGCTGATAATATATAACAAATTTCTCCAGCTTTTGTGCTTTTGAGCTTTTTTAGGAATTCAAATCGGGTTAGACTCTATCAATCTCGTGTACTCTATACTTTTGCTAACAGCTTAACGCTACTTATACTTTTGCTAAGAACTTTATATTTCAGCAGATTTTTACTCCCGAGCTTTTCTAAAAAATTGCTTTATGTGACACTTTATGAAACATTAGTACACTATCAATTTTAAAAACTTCAGCTGAATATATTTTTTTATTTTCGGTATCTTTTTTGTTCTAGAGCTTTTTTATGAACTTATTTCGGGAAGACTCGATAAAGATTGAAATGATATAGTTTCGTGCATACGTGCTATTGTTAAGTATTTCAGATTATAATATAGCATAAATTCCACCAGCTTTTGTGTGCTTGAACTTTTCTAGGAAATTATTTCGCGTTGGACTCCTGCAATTATAAGTACTCTAAACTTCTATGACGCTCGATATAGTTACGTTTATATACTTCATCATTTAGAATTTAAGCTGATAATAAATTATTAATTTTAGCAGCTTTTTGTTTTTGAGTTTATCTAGAAAATTAATTTGGGTTAAGCTCTACCAATTCTAAGTACGCTATTCTTTTGTTGAGATGGTTTAAGTAACGTGTATATGCTTCATCGTTAAAAATTTAAGGTTAATATTTATAATCGTTTGCAGCAGCTCATTTTTTCTAGAGCTTTTTAAAGAAATTATTTCGGGTGAGACTCGATTTAGATTGGAGTGATATAGTTTCGTGTGTATTTACTATCGGTTAGTATTTAAGATGATAATATATCACAAATTTTTAAAGCTTTTGTGCTTTTGAGCTTTCCTAGGAAATTATTTCGGATTAGATTCTATTAATTCTTAGTACTTTATATACTCATGCTAAAAGCGACATTGTTACGTGTATATGTTCATCGTTAAGTATATAAGCTGATAATAAATTATAAATTTCAGCAGCTTTCTAGGAAACTTTTCTAGGAAATTGTTTTGAGTTTCGCTCTATCAATTTTTTGAACCCTATATTTTTGTTATAAGTGGTATAGTAACCTATATATGATTCATCGTTTAGTATTTCAGCTGATTATATATTATTAGTTTAAGCAGGGTTTTGTTCGTGAGCTTTTCTAGGAAAGCGTTTTGGGTTAGATTGTCAATTCTTAGTATGCTATTCTTCTGTTGAGAGTGGTATAGTAACGTGTATATGCTTCATCGGTTATACTGTTAGCAGAATATATTTTAACATTTTCAGCAGGTTTTTTGTTCGAAAACTTTTTAGGAAATTGCTTCACATCAGACTCGATTTAGATAAGAGCGATATGGTAACATGTGTCAGTTTCACGTTCAGTTTTTTAGTTGATAATAAATCATCAATTCCAGTAGCTTTATTAATTGTTCTTAAACTTTTCAATTCTATTTGTAAGTGAGTGATCATATAGACTAGTTTTATTAAAACATAACTTTTTATGTGTTGGTACTTGTTTATAGTTGAATCCTGGGTTTGGTGTTTCTTCGCCATATTTTTAAAAATCCATTGAGCCTATTGTCTTCGATACCCATTGAATTTCTAACAAAGGTCTCTATATTCTTTTCCGGTATAACTCGCATGTATTCATTTCCATAAAGCTTTTGATTGTATAAAAAAAACTAATTCCCAATTAGGACTCATTTCGAAATAGAACAAATAGTAAAATCATCATACATCCAATGTTGCAAATTACAATGAGGAATCTATTTAGTTATTAAAAATTTGTCAACTAAAAAATTACCATGAGTTGTTCGAACAATAAACAATATCTGGTTCTTGTCTAACTAGTTTTATGTTGCATCCTATTCATTAATATGTTCAGAGTCTTTCCTAGATTCTGCAGCAAAAAATAGCTTTATTTATGTTTTGAATCAGATAAATGCAGTAGCACAGGATGAATTGTTTCCACTGTGAGCTATTCACAAAAAAAATTCATAAAAATATAACAAAACTAGCATACACCAAATTATTATGTAGTTGCATTGTAATTACTATGTTGTGTGTGTATATAAAGCATAAACTATGTATATACATACACAATCAAAACCACAATTCGAATGTATAAGTGCAATACAACATAATTTGTTTTCATGTTTGTATATTTACATTTTCTATGCTTTTTTAACTGTAAATAAAAAGCATAGCAAAACAACGAAGGCATGTAAAAATTTGTGCTCAACAATTGCAATGTACATAGAGAGAGATATGTACATACATAAAAGCATACAAAATAGAATCAAAACAGCATAAAAATATGAATAAAAAAGTCTCGTCTTGTTTAGTATGAAAATACAGTTTTCTATTGAAATAAATTTTTCGGATTTTTCATCTTACTGTTTATGTGTGTATATACATTATTTTACAAAACTAAGCTCGTACACACACACATATATACAGACACAATCTTATTTTCAATTTATTTAAATTTTCTCTATTCATTAATTTTAATATATTTTAAGTCTCGTTTATAAATACACAAATCTTGAATAAATAGGCAACATCAAAAATCATATCTATGTATTATATTGAATGAAAAGCTTTACAGAATTTTAAATATTTGTTGTTTGGTTTTCCTTTAGAATTAGGGTTCATTGACGTTTTGCTGTATATATATATATATATATATATATATATATATATATATATATATATATATATATATATATATATATATATATATACGAGGCACAAAATCATCAGGCTCTGCACCATGCAGTGTTTAATTATATCAACAACAACAAAAAAAAACTTGATATATACGAGTACATAATTATACTGTACATAAACATAAATTATGTTGAGTATATATTTTTGACGATATTGTGCTTCTATTCTAAATTCGAACCAAAAATGATTTATTTTAATTTAAATATTGTCATTAGATGATTACCTTCATTTATCAAAAATGTATCGAAATGGAAAATTAATGAAAAATTATTATCCATTCTCCGACATAATAAAGGTAAACACTCGACATTTTTACACTTTGAGTTATTTATGATAAATTTTTTCAAACTTAGCATTATGAACACAAAAACCACATGAATCTGTTTTGTTATGGTGGGGTGTCTATTTAAGATATAAAAATGAAGAGGGCTAGGAGCCATATATAATGATGGTTTAATTACCAAAAATCATTGTGAATAATTTAAGGCCAAAAACCTGGCCCTTACACCCGCAACGAAAATTAATTATAATTTTATGTTTATAATTAAATAATTAAATATGTTGGAAACAAAAACATGGATTTTTAATTTGATAACAGGCGGTTCATAAAAATGTTTGTCGGTATATCTATATATTCACATATGATATTTTGTCAATTTATTTATAGTCGATTAAAAATATATGTTCATCGATTTGTTTAGTTGCATAACCGGAAAATTGGTATAGTATTATAGTAATATGTCGGTTAATCGATATATGTTGGTAGTTTATAAAAATATTTATGTTTTTGCTTTATATCATGGCTTAAAAGTACGCATATAGCCTTGTTTCCGAAGCAATTATATTTACAGCAGGTCTAATGATTTGAAAACTTTATGTCGGGGAATTAATGTGGCGTGAATCTAATTTGCGATTTATTTGAGTTGCTCTGGACTCCAAATTACTCATCCGAAAGTGAATTCCCCCTCCGTTTTGAGTTTGATCATGATGATCTATGCCGTAATGCGTTGGGTTGCCTTACTTTCGCCCGCTTAGTGATAAGGCTTGTTGCGACATGAAACGAACCTAACTGCATGCTGTATGTATATCTGTACCTTGAGCGCGAAATGAACTACCATGTATTGAGAGAGAAGACAGAAAAATTCCACTATGGGAAGTAAATTTTGTCGTTTTAGGTTAGGCAGGAGGGTATCGGGAGATTGAATCTGAAAGTTGCGTGTTCAATTTACGTCGGGGTCATTAATGCAAGCGGCCAACCCTAAGCAACCATTCAAACTTCAGTTTGCAGTTCACATATGCCTCTTCTTACCTTAAGGTTTTCGCTTTTCTCCTCAATTTTATTGCTATACTCATCTGGTTTTGATGGTATATACTGCTTGATTGAAACTATCTCTATAGATGACAACACTTGTACACTTATTACAAATTGTACACTTATCAAAATCTTCTGATGCAACGGGTTTATCATAAAACCAAAGAAAGTTGCCTAAAAGATCGTATCGATTCAAAATCGATCTAAACCGGTGTTTAATCAAAATTCGATTGAGCACCGATTCCTCTCCTTAATTTTTAAACAGTTTTCGTAATCATATGCAGGTTTGTATTTACTACATTTTCTTTTATTTTGTCATTGATTAATAGTGAAAAGTCATCTTTCGACTTGGTGAAAGAACTCCCTTATAATGTTACATGATTGGGTAGATATTTTGTATAATATGAGAATTTGTACCCATTGAGTAACATTTTTATCGAAAGCATCGAAAGAAAGCTCGATATCCACATTATCGTCGGTTATTGACATTTGTTCGTCGTTATTTTCAAAATCGGTTTCCACATTATGCATCTCGAGATAAAATGGTTAAATAATTTGCTTATAATTATTTGGACCCTATATTCTTTGTCAATTTCTTGCATTTAAACAATGATGTAGTATTAAATTTCATAGTGACTCTCCTAGACTAATTGCATCGGCTTTGCTACAATAAAATATTCAGGTCCTTGTTACGAGTATGATAAAATGAGACTCAACTCATATTTTGTATTGTAATAATACTGAATTTGGTAAGCCTCATCAACTTAAGTTATCAAAAGATACCGGAATCCTTCAGAAATAGCTTTGCTTGCACCACAAATAATTATAAGGGCTAACTTATACCTTTGACAACGAATGTGCGGTTATACATTAAAAAACGATAACTGTAATTGGTTGTTCATTGCTGTTATTTGAGTTTCGTAGGACTCACAATGGCAGCAAATTGTAAAAATGAGGAATTCGGTTACCACAGAACATTACCTCAGAATGTTCCATATTCTTCACTTTTTTTATTGAAATTCATTATTCGTTAACCATACTTTAAACAAACAAATATTAGAGCAACTTATATCTTCCTACTAAATTGACTAAATGATACCACAGATCCTAAACCTTTTTACAGAATTTGAAATAGAATTTAAATAAATACCAGGAGAAGGACGAGTTACTTGCCTAATTTAACTTTACCTAAACCAAAGAAATTTTTACTAGTGATTTTAGACTTTCTGTTGTGACACATTTGTATGTACAATGGTGAAACAAGGATTCTGTATAAACGTTTAATAGAGTTTTGTATCGAATCCAAAGTCTTCAAAAGCTAACAACCACCGAAAAGTCCGTTCCAGCCTTAAGCTTACAAATTCAAATATCCCAAATAACTTCAAGTGACTCGAGTATCTTGAATTATATATAGGAATTAAATTCACCTCTGATCAATATTTCATCACTCACAGGCGAGATAGCTTATTAAAAGGATTCATTGACTTGTTTGTAGTGCTGCAACTGCCCTCTTTGATAACTCCTTAAACAACCTTGGAGAAATTGATCAATTGCATGTGACTTTTTGCGATTCAAACTCCCATTTTTTTCATGTGCAATTGATAGTACAGAAAAAGGAGGATTTCGTATTCCAACAATAAAAAATAGAATAAACCATTCTATAGGGTGCGAAGAATCCACATGAGATCTGCAAAGATCTGACAAAATGATTGACGTTTAGTTTTTTATGAGTTTTGGATTGCTAAGATGGTTGGTCCCAGCAGGACGAAGCAACCGGTCACACATCTTAGGTAGTAATGCTGTATAGTTTGAAACACCATTGCAATTTACCAAATTTATCTCCCGTTTTTGACGATTTAAACTGGTCTAAGAATTCCTCGTTTAGGGCTTTTTGAAAATCTTGAATTTAAAACTAACTTTTCTTGTGTTACCCAATTATTTTCATTTCTAACCAATTTCTAACAAGTCATGAAGCGATCAATCCATGTTAGAGTAAGGTGGGGCACATAATCTTATTCTAATTTGGCAGATTGGTCGCTTCAGGTGTTAGATGTGCTTACCCACATCTCTGATCGTGATCGGATTATGAACAATCCTTTTTTAGATTACTAACCATTTTAGCTATAAGCTACCTATGTATTTAAGCTATTTACGATTCGATCAATTTATTGGCACTCTCACAAAAATGAAAGCGCTGTTAAGGCATGCCAATAGTCAGTCCATTAAAATGATGTTAACCGGAAGAAGCAATATCAGTAAAATACTGTTGGTACTAACATAACTGAATGTTTTTTTCTACCTCAATATTATAAACAGTGACGGTTTTGTTGATCTAAAGCAAAGTCCTCCACCCAGATGATTCCATCAAATACAGAAAAGGAAGTTGTCACCCTGCATGTTCGGAGTTTATATCGATGTGGCTTACGCCTTTTGATCCATTTACGCCTTTTGATTTCATTTTCTTCCTCTCATTCGGCACCCAACTTTTTTACCAACCAATCTTTTTCAGAAATCGTTAAATATTTTATTGATATCTTTTCATCTCAGTTCCAAAAACTTTTTTTTAATTAACAAAACAAAATATACTGATGACGAAATAAAATTTTAAGGAACGATTGTCTTTCATGGAATTCACAACTCAAGCACGATTAACACAACATTTCATTGTTCGCCCAGCTTCATACTTTAAAGTGTCTTTTTGAATTATCTCATATACCATAGTAGAATCATTCCGATTCCCTTTACCAGATAACTTTATTCCACAAAAAGATTAAATTCTTTATCCCGTAATTGGGAATTGGTCAGTACAAAAACTGCTATTACACACGATTATTTTAAGCCAGAAAAAATCAAACTCTAAGATTATTCCAAACTCATTCCCTGTCTACCAGTATTGTGCAATTACACGTAAAAAAATAATTTCTACGTAATTTACGCAAATAAACGTTCAAAATGGTAAACACCTGTATATCATGTAAAAATAACGTAAGAAGCGTATCGACCAAATGGCGTGATGGTTAAAGTAGCATTTTGAGAGGAAAGGTACCAGCTTCAAATTTCAATAGGACAAGAATGCAAAATAATTTCTTACCATCTGATGTGTTCATTCACAACACCCATCGTTGCTGTGTATGAACACATTCATGACCCTCTGTTACAGTGCTAAATTCCGAGTAAGATCTTTAGGCCGGCATGAAGCTATGTTGATCTGACTATATGTAATGCCTTGAGATCCTAAAAAATGGTAAAGATAGAAAACTGACAGAAAATATGAAGGCACCATCTAAACGTAATAAGTAATTGTTAAATCTCTGATACAATATTTACATTAACAGTCATTCGCAATTCCATTCATAGCATAATTTACAAATAGAGAATTTACATCGACTACAAAACAAATTGTAGCCAAATTAATAGCACAACCTTCAGAATTTCTCAACAAATTGTCATAAGCCTATATTGCAAGAATGACTTTAAAGACGTTAGTATGCTAGGGTATACTAACCTTATGCATTTCAGGCACACGGAAATTTCGAATCATGTCTTGGGACCGTTCGCAAGTAACAGTAACTTCAACACCTTGGTATGATTTTGAAAAAAAGTAGAGACTAATGATGTTTCCAGCATGAATACCACACCACACAGTTGTTTTAAATGGATGCAATGATGTAATTGAGGATTTTGTGTTCCCCAAATCCGACTGTTCTGTTTATTGGCGTGGCCATACTGATATAAAATGACTGCGTTTCTGTACTCAACTCGTTGATCAGGATAATTCGGCATCAATTTTTTGACTAATTAAATTTTTTACAAGAACATTTTCAAATCAGTCTTCACATGAGTCAGAAATGTGTAACTGGGAACAGCGTCTCCGAATTGATTTTTCTGGAGACTTACCAGAGCCGCATTTTCAGCGTAATGAGAGGTCCGTTGTCTTCAAGAACGAGATCGATCTGCTGTCGTATCTTACTGTCGATAATTCGCATGCAAACGATAAATTGTAGTTTTGTGAGGCACTGGACGATTAGGATATTTTTGACGCAATTATCTCTGAATGGCAATAATGGAACGATTATTTTTAATAAATATTGTCACTAATTCTGTTCGTTCTTGTGGTGTATATTTATTCTTTATAAAATTGGAGCGTCTACACATCACAATGATTACAGCAAAACTGGGGTAAACGTCACATAACCAAGATGGCGCGCAATTAAAATGGTAGCGGGACTTGTGCACCATCCTGTACTAGTTACAAAGTTCTATTGATCTGCGTATCCACAAATCCTTCATATCACGATCCCAGTATCGCTGTTGCTATTCAACGACCACCCTGATAGATTTAATAACTTCGCCACAATTCATTTCAAAATCGATGTAAACCAGGTATCCGAATATGTACAGAATCATAACAATTATGAACTCCAAAGCGTTAATATTTTTAACATTTGTGCTTAAATTAAATTTAAGAATAGAATAAATAAATTTATCAAAAGATGGACATTTTCAATGGTAATATTATAAAAAAACAAAAAACTCTGTTAAGTTTAAGTTTTTACACATAGATGTCACTAATATTTACATATTTTACATTTCATTTTGTAAAAATTTTTACAAAATGGTGTAAAGAATGCAATGTGCACATATAGTGCACGTTAATCACATTTCTAGAAGATGAAGTCTTCTAGAACACTACACAGTGGCGATTCAAGCCTGTGAAGTATGTCACAGATTTTTTTCCCCAGATTTTTTGAATACGTATACAAATCCAATTGGAATTTCACTAATTACACTGTTATTATTTTAAATTTACAAAATTTTCATAGAAAATGAAATTCGTCAGTTTTTTAAGGGCAAAATTAAATATGATTCAATACAAATTAATTAAATACAATTGTTTTGCTTAGTGAGATTAAACTAGCTTAATTTATACAATTTTGATGGGGAAAAAGAAATAGAAATAGATCATATAAAAATAATATGAAAATAATTCAAAACTTAATTTTTCAATATTCTAATATTTCTAAACATAATTTATTTAACCCTAAAGATGTCAAGAAAATTATTATTTCAAGAATACAAACCATTATCACATTTTTTCCAATAAGAAAATCTGTTAATATTTAACTACCAGAAAAAAATCAATATCCGATATTAATCAGCAACATAATAATTTTTCATATAATAATCTCTTGGTATATATATATATATATATATATATATATATATATATATATATATATATATATATATATATATATATATATATATATATATATATATATATATATATATAGATATATATATATATATATATATATATATATATATATATATATATATATATATATATATATATATATATATATATATATATATATTTATATTTATATATAAACTAGCGGGCTACGCCCGCTACGGCAGCGCGACACCTCCAGGGATATTTAATAAAATCTTCGTTTTGCCATATACATTATTTCTAGGGATTGTTTAGGTAGAAAAAATGACTAACTTAATGAAAGTGTATATGAGGTATATGAGTGGAAAATGCATGGAGCACTGTCGATGATAACGGAATATAAAAAAAAATACTCAACATTTAGTTTTGAAGTTTTGAATGTAAAGCTGTCCATGGGAAAAACATGGATTTGACAAATTTAAGCCACAAACTTGCAGAGATTGACCTTGAGCTTTATTAATTGTCATCGTAAACGCTAACCGAACAGAAAACTGTAATCTTTTGAAATCAAATGGCAAATCTTTTGGTATCATAGGAATGCGTTTCAAAAGTACATTTGTTCCGTTATATTTGCCCGTTATAATGGTCGCTTCGATTAAATTGTTTAGCAGTTTTTTTTACTGCAAGTCGAATGCCATTGCAAAGCTGTGATGAGTCGATGTTCCGCAGTAAAATAATTGGAACTCCAATTTTGAGTTACAGCAAATGTGGTGGAAAACCTGGGACATTAAGTGAGTTTAAGAACTCAACAGGATAATTGAGAGCATCCTCATCTATCATAACGGTATCGATGGATTTGTATATTGCTGCAGTTATGCTGATTTTATTTAGAATAACACTGTTTACTGAATTGACATCAATGTTTTTGGCAGCAAGTAACGCTCATTCAGATAACCATTGCTCGTTTTTGAAATTACGTTCGATATTTGGAAATACACTATCGATTGACTCTTCAATGGATTTAGTCATTTTGCAAAAGTCAGGTGGAAACGTAATGCAATTTGTAGTTGGATCCATTTTTTAATTCCAACAACTGTTTTGAAAATCGAGTAGCTGATTCATCGCGTTGCAACTGCGCTCGCATATTTGTTGTTAGTTTCAGTGTGCGAACGTGTTGCAAAAGAACAGATGATTTAAGGCACTCATTAACCTCGTCAGCTAGGTGTGCACTTGGAAGTACAGTCAATGTTTGGCGAAAATCACCGGCTAACACTATTTGTGCTCCTCCAAATAGTCTTCTGTTGCTTCTAAAATCCTGTAACGTGCGATCAAGGGCCTCTAAAGATTTTCTGTGGGCCATTGTGCATTCATCCCATAGTATGATCTTACATGTTTGCACGACTTTACCCATGGAGGATTTTTTTTAAATATTGCATGTGTGCGTCCCAGAGAATTGCGGTTTGAAAAGTAATTTCATTGCCGAATGCGCTGTTCTGCCACCATCCAAAAGTGTTGCTGCTATACCGGACGATGCAATGGCTAGTGCAATATTATTTTGCGACCGAACTTTAGGTGCATCAATAAAGTACAATCCACCACGTTCATTAATAACTGCTGTCATTAAAGTGTTGTATGCCAAGAGTTGCTCCTGCTTTAAATGTGGTAGGTGTTCAGTCTTAAATAATTCTAACTCTTGTGGATTGTAATTGCTTTCTCGTTGTACATCTTGGTCAGACGCATCATCGCCTGATCGATTAGGACTAATCATACCAACTTGCGAGAGGGTCTTGTTGTTTATTTGCAAGCAATTGTCTTCTAGTAGAATCAAAGCATCATTATAAATTGCATCAATAGCATCATTATAAGCTCTTTCGATGCAATATGTCTTCACTCATATTTGCTTTAACTGTATTCCGAAGTTGTTTCGTTTGGGATGGAAAGCAAGTTACCAACATTATGATAGCAAATAATGCTCTTATCTGGCATGGATGATTAGATATTGATGCATCTGCTAGTGTTGTTTCCCAATACGTGTATTGTCTACCTAAAACCACCTCGTGCTTAAGTCGCTTGACCAGGATATTTTTTAAATAAATATTTTCTTGTTAAGTATATTGACATAAATTTTACTCGAAATTGGATGGCCTTATTGGTCAATTTTGGGTTTGGTAATCTTTTATTTTAAAATACATTAGTCGAAAAAATAACACTCAAGTGTTTAAAGTTGTACTAACAATTCTTATAATTGTATTTAACAGTGTGATACCTACTCATTCAAGAAATATGGGATCTGTGACATACTTCACATACATTGGCGGTTCATTAATTACCCGGATTACGGCGTCGTAATCTACCTATCCAACATTTCAGTTTTGTATTTAATGTAATAAATTTGATGTATTTAGTTTAACGGCCACAGTGTAACCACTTTGTTCCTTTTTTCTTGCTTGTTCAAAAAAAGTTAGTTGAGACCACCTCATCACGACCATAGAACGTTGAGTCGAAACATACTGTTATTACAAACCATAAAATCAACACAAAACTGTATACAAACCATAATTCGAAATCGAGAGTGAAATAATAAACTATATAGAATTTCGGAGTTCGATTTACATTCAAAATCATCTATACATACATACATAATATGTTCTCGTATCAAGCTGTTAGGTATCAATTTTCCCATTTTCCCAATATTGAACGAAAGTTAAAAAAGAAAACTTTTTAATAACAAGAGTGTAACCACCCTCGGTAATAAAGGAAAGCCTAAATAACTTTCCGTTTTATATGTGTATAGCGAACAAGTTGTAACCGAAGGTATGTATACCTATACCAATATACACAAACATACATAAAAATACTGTAATTTAAATTTAACACCTTTTCCACCTTGATTTTTCCCATAAACAAAATTGTCAATCTATTTTATAACAATATCAATTTTGAATTTAGATCTTCTTTTATTTTTGGTTTTAGGTACTTTCGAAAGCTCCCAACCAAAATTAGAAAAGTTTTTTTATTATGTACTTCGTGTGAATATATCTACACTACGTTCTTGTTGCGGATATAATACTGTTTTTGAAATGGATAAATATTAGATTTCATTTCATGTTTTGTGGCATAACAAAAATAATAATAACTTCAATAGGATTTTGTGTTCCCTGTGTGGTTGGGATGCTGTCGATAAATAAGGGAAATTTGTGGTTAAAGTGCTTTCAAACCACTCAGATATGGTATATAGAGGGAACAGCATAGATTATGTAAAGAAACTGACCCATATACTTATGTGAATATATGGATTAATCGGAAATCAACTTCAAATTACACATTCGTGATTTGCACATCGAAGAGTAAACATCGAGAGAAAAAAAATATTAAAAACATAAAAATTAAAATTAAACCAAAACAGTTAAAATAAAGTGACAAGTAATAGTGTAATCCAAAGTTCAATACGCAATTTTGCGTAGTAAAAATTTAACTAAAACATATATACCTGTAAAAGGGTTGAGGACCAAATAGCAAAATGGAAAGTTTACGGAAAAATACAGCTAAAATTCAATTCCAAAAAACGGATACAAAGCCCACGGATCAAGAAATGATGAGGTTTGCTTTGGACAACGAACTCACAGCTAAAGATATACACACTCTGTATCAAGATTTATATGATCGTTGTATCTATATCAAGTTTAATACAGAACAAAAATACTTAGATTTTTTACAAGAGAAGAATAGTTTGATTTTTACATACACAAGTGGCAAAACAACACAGGTAAATGTTAAAGGCGCCAGTGGAATAATGAGATATGTAAGAATGTTTAACCTTCCGCCAGAAATAGATGACAAAACATTAGGTGAAGCAATGCTCCGTTTTGGTAAAATATTATCAATACGTAGAGAAAAATTTGGCGCCAATTCCCTTCTACCAGTGTTTTCGGGTGTAAGAGGTGTATATATAGAGATAGAAAGAGAGATACCTCAGTTCATATACATAAATAATATTAAAACAAGAATATTTTATGATGGTATGAAAGAACGGTGTTTCAAATGCGGTGAAGAAACCCATAGAAAACAATATTGCCCGCAAATGAACATTGAAAACAACGAGTTACCGCAGCAACAACAAGAAGTAGAAACGTCACAAGATGAAGAAACGAGAGTAGCAACACATTCGAATAAAGTCACAAACGAGAAAAACAAAGCACTAGCTGTAAACAGTCATCAACGCATCAAATACAGCGATATTGCAAAAATAACACATATACAACAAGAAGCTGAAAGTAAAATCGAAAATCTACAAAAAATGATAAATATTAGAGATCATATAAAAGAACGAAAACAGGAAACTGATTCATCGTGTATGGACACGGAAAGTGAAGATGTGTCTGTAAGTAAGCGAGGTCGACCAATAAAAAAAGGCAGATATACTAGCACAAAAAATCGAATTGCCTTAATGGAGGACCATAAAATTACAACGGCATGTGCTAAAAATCCAAACAACAGTACGTTTATAACACCAACACCACCGAACAAAATCAACAACAATGAAGAATCCAAATAATACTCAACAATTTAAAACAACATACAGCAACAGATTACAACAGCACGCAAGAAAAACGCCTTATTTTAGATGCAACATTCAACACTTTAACCAACCAAAACAACGTCGATGAAGAACAACAAGCAACAACTTACAACAATAAGCAACATCAACACATGAATGACTACACCGAATTACGTTTGATGAAATTGGAACGGATATTCCTGATTTACATCTTCGCACGGTACGTAATATTCTTAATGTGTAAATGAGGAAATGAGTGATAGAATTGTTATTGGCCAGATAAATACTCAAAGTTTATATGCCAAAAAAGATATGTTGGTAAATTATCTGGCCAAGAACAATATGAATGTGGTCCTTATTAGTGAAACCTGGGAGCGTGTGAACAAGACGTTGAATGTAAGAGGGTATAAATTCCTTTCCAAACCAAGAAGCGATGGTTACGGTGGAGTGGCAATACTATATAAAAATAGTATGAAGCTCCAACAACAACCGCTTCCGGCATTTGAAATTATAGAGGCAATTGCCGCATCGACCACTAATTTGGAAAGGAATTTATTACTAGTGAGTGTGTATGTAACCCAAGCACGTGAGGAAGATGATAGAAGAAAGACGTTAAGTGATTTTAAGAAACTATTTGAATGGGTGAGAGGTAAAAGTGACTTGATAATTGGAGGTGATATGAATGCGCATGCTAGAATGTGGGGTTGTGTGAATAATTGTGTACGTGGTAACCAGTTGGCTGACCTAATTCAAGACTCCGATTTAGTGATCTTGAACGATGGAAGGCCAACTAGGATGGCGAATGTAGGCGGTACGGCCAGTGCACTAGATCTGTCCTTGACATCTATTGAGCTGGCCGGCCGAGTCACTTGGAATGTCGAAGAAGAGAATTTGGGTGGAGATCATTTCATGATTAAAATAATCATGAATGATAATCGAATGTTTAGAAAGAAGTGTGAAATAATGAATAGTAGGAGATGGGTGCAAGAAATGAATGAGATTCTCGGAGAACATGAAATGAGTCAATGCCAGTTAGATAGGGTGATAGACCGAGTGAATAAAGAGTGTATTAAAATTGTGGATCTGAAAGATATTAAGGTGCATGGATGGTGGAATAATGAAGTTCAATTCTGGTATGAAAGAAAGCGAATAGCCTTACGTGAATTTAATAGGAATAAGAGTAGTGAGAATAAAATTTTGTATGGTAGAATGACTGGAAAGTTGAAGAAGGCTATTCGCAAAGCCAAAAGGAAAAGCTGGCGGGAGTATGTGTCCCAAATGACACATACCACAACAACTAGGGACGTATGGAGTTTCTTTAATCGAGTGAATGGTAAATATTTAAATGTGAGTAATGTGGTGAGTGAGAACCGCGAAAAAGGTGTAGAATTTCTAAGAATGTTATTAAATGTGGAAAATGATTTAAATGAGCTAAATGAAATTGAGAGAACTAGTGAAAATGAAAGATTAGATAGAAAATTTGAGTGTGAGGAGTTCCGACGAGTGTTAGACAATTCTAAATCTACCACTCCCGGAACGAATCGTGTTAGTTACAAAATGGTTCAGATGTTGAATGAGTCAGCAAAACAAAATATACTTGAGGTGATAAATAAAGTGTGGATGAGTTCAAAAATACCAGATAAATGGAAAGAAAGCAGAGTGGTGGCCATTCCTAAACGAGATCGAGATCCGAATGTGGCAACAAATTATCGCGGCATATGTATGTTAAATGTCTTTATAAAATTGTTAAATGGAATGATGAAAGAACGGATCGAATGGTTTATGAATGAAAATAATTTGTTGCCAGCAACAACATTCGGATTTCGAAAGAACCACTCTGCAATTGAGTGTGTGGAAAAGTTTGTGTGGGAAGTGAAAAAGGATAACATGAAAGTAGTTGCGGTATTTTTGGACATACATAGGGCTTATGATTACGTGGTTCCGTGGAAATTGCAACAAATTCTTTCGAAATTTGGATTTTCACGGAAAGTGTGTATGTGGATAAAAGATTTTATGAGTGAAAGAAAAATTATTTTGAACGGAAGCGGATATGGGTTGGAAGGGGTGGCGAATATTGGTCTTCCGCAAGGGAGTAAGATTTCGCCAACCCTGTTCAATCTATATACGAGTGAGATACACCGCATCAATGCTGAAAACCAAATTCTTCTGCAATTTGCAGATGATTTTGTGGTTATAGGTAAAGGAAGAAGCATTGATGCGGCGGCTCAAAAAGCGCAAAACGGGGTGGATGAATTAATGGAAAAAATGAAAGAACTAAATTTAAGAGTAAATGCTAGTAAGTGTGCTTATATGAGTTTTAGAACGAATGATGTAAATGTTAACATTAAGATAGACAATACTAGAATTGAACATGTGAACACGTACAGGTATTTGGGTATTTGGATTGATCGACGCATGAATTTTGGAAAGCACATGAGTATTTTAAAAGACGATTGCAAGAAACGCTTAAATGTAATTAAAAGGGTGAGCAAACCTAAATGGGGTGCTCACCCAAGTGTGACTGATATGTTAAGAAAGGCCCTTATTTCCTCCAAAATAGGATATGGAATTAGTGTGTATGGAAATGGTTCAAAAGGGGCGTTTAGCCAATTAATGAAAGTGGAGAATGCGTGTGCCAGAGTGGTATTGGGCGCGATTAATTCAACCCCAATACATACTCTGTGGTCTGAAATGGGTGAATGGCCGCTTGATTACAAGAGAGAGTGGATCATAGTGAAAGAGACCGCGAGAATGATTATAAGGAAAAATGAGTTTTGGAATGAGATGGTAGTAAGGCTTCAAAATAGGGCGGTGTACAAACCAACATATAGATCCAGCATTGCACTTGAACATATGGATATGTTTTTGAGTATAGGTAATGCCGGTCCGCATCCCGCTCCTAATAACCTTACTGTGTGCATGAATATGGAGGAATTCAATAAGGGAATGAATGAAGTCATCGCTAAAATTATGTTTGAGAAAATCGGTCAACAGTATTCGCAGCACGTAATGATTTATACAGATGCTAGTGTGAATGATAATGGAGTAGGTGTGGGTGTATTTATGTTAAGAATGAATGTGGAGAAATTTTTCAAAGTGGATAATAGCATCTGTATAACGAACGCAGAACTAATAGGAATATATGAAGGATTAAAACTGGCTGTGAATGATGGTAATCGGAAAATAGTAATATTTTCCGATTCCAAGAGTGGAATAGGTTTGGTTAAATGTGGAGGTGGAGTACAAGGCAATGTGTATGTGGATATGATTTTTGAGTGTGTTCGTATCTGTCAATGTGATGTGACAATACAATGGGTACCATCACATCGACAGATCGAAGGGAACGAAAGAGCTGATATGTTAGCAAAGAAGGGTACAATGAATGAATTGGTTCAGGAGTATGAAAAGAAGGATGTAAGAGATGTACTTCGAATGATTCAGATGAATCTGTGGAGAAAATGGGAGTGTGAATATGAAGATAAATGTTTGATAAAAGGAAAGAAGTACAGAGAGTTATGCGCTTCTCCTTTGAGAACCCCTTTTTATAAGGAACTCAAAGGAGATGTACGAATGGTAAGAACAATCGAGAGAATCAGACTGAACCATGGAAATTGGAAAGAATGCTTGTGGAAACGTCGATTGAGTGAGGAAAAAGATTGCGTGTTGTGTGACATGGTGGAGGATGTTGAACATTTGATATTAGTCTGCCCGAAATACAATCGTGTCAGATCATGCTTCAGCATCCTCCACAATGCAAATAATTTAACCAGAGTAATGAATGGGGGTGGTTTGGCTTATAAGGAAATGTATGAATTTGTGAAAATGAGTAATATAATAATTTGAAATCAACAGCCAGAAAGATGTAAATAGGGAATATCCAGTTCTCTACCGGTAAATAAAATTAAAAATGAATAAAATGTTAATCTTGTAAAAAAATGTAAATATGATATGTGGCGACATGGCTGTCAATTTTTGGAGCCAAGCCTTAATAAAAAAAAAAAAAAAAAAAAAAAAAAAACTTCAAATTATATATTTGAAACCAATTTGGAGCATCATTATTTTGTCTTTGTTGTGTGTGAAGATAAAATTTTCTAAAGAATTCACTAATTGAATTCTTTTTTATTGTAGATATATACATTCTTCATTGAATGTCTTCTCTTGTACTTTGTATGGTATAATCAGATAATCTTGTCATTATCAGACGAAATATACGTATTTTTTTGGAGCCATTGTATAAGATTTCATTTATTGTGAAAATAAAAGTAAATAAATACGAATTGATTGAATCTTTGTAATTAGTCGGTTTATTATAAATACATTCCGGTTTGAGTCTGTGGTGAAGCATCAGCACTATTATTAATAGTCACATCTAAATAACAAACACACTAGCAATATAATTGACGTGAAATCTCGTTTGCCGTAATGAGCTTTCCAAAATGAACTTTTATACACGAAGTCTTCTAGAACTATTCAATTCTACTAGTGAACTCATCGCTAGTAAAAAACCAACATTCTGCTTAGTTGTATAGCTCAATGTCGCCGATTGTAGGTTAAGAGAGTTTCTCATCACACCGCGATCTCGAGTTCGATTCTCACCGTTTACCAAATTTAAAATGCATTCGTTGGGGTGGCCACCTTTAATGAGCACCAATACGTATAAATGGTTCGTGATACGGCATCTAAGCCATAATTGTGACTGTCGCGTCGATCATCGAATATAAAAGATAACTCAATCAAGTAAGTACTTTATGTATATAGGTGAACAATAAAAGCAGAAAAATTATCAGTTAACAAAATAAACTTTGCAATGAAGAAGATGGAAATCGTCAGTACAAACGCTCTGATAAAATACACAACATAATCGGTGGAATAAATGAATCATGGCTGGTGAACAACGGGCAAATATATGGTCAATTTGTATCATCACCTGAGTCGAAGAGATCATCGGAAGGTTGAGTCAGACATTTGGCATCGGAGTCAATTACTCTACTCGTATAGTGGTTAGTGTTGATTCTATAGAGTCGAACATGTTTATTTGGTTGACGTCGTTGAATAACTGAGTGACCGGAAAGATCAAGTCGATCTCATCAGGCATTTGCTCCGGCAGGGCGGCTACCGTGCTAGCGAATTTCAAAAACTTAAACTCGAAATTTTTCGATTTATTTGGTTGTGGCGTTCAAATTAAGTGAATTTCCTCTTCGTTGCTTGATTCATGTTTCTATGTGTAGTTCTAATTAATCAGGATTGGGATGCCGATTTCACCCGTATAGCGATTTTAGGCTTATTACAGCATGAAACGAACCTGATTGGCTGTATGCTGTAATTGTGAATGCCCGCATTCGCCGACCTTAGTGGTATATGGTTGTATTGCGGAGCATGTGACGAACTTGCCAAGTTGTTATAGATTAGACAAGAGGTAGTATATGAAATATTTGGGGAGGTTGCGTGTTAGAAAGTATTGATGTCTAGTGTATTGTAATGTTCCTAAACAGGGATTTAAGGGTCACCAATGAATATTAAAGAGTCATTAATAGTTTTAAATCAAACTTTATTGAATGACTACATGTAGGATCTCCAAGCAGTACAGAGCACTATTAATCTGTATTTAACACCACGTAAGTCCCAACTAAAAATACTTGGTTTATAGTTATATAAGAATAGTTCATATACGCTTGGGACAACTCCCAATACTCTCATCCAATCACTGAAATCACAATACTAAAATCTTACCTGAATCGTATACCACATTTTTTTTTGTTCGATTTTACAGGCCATTGTTGGTCCGTTCCGTGTCAAAATCTGACTCCAACGGTTTCGATCATGAGCCATCTATTCATATTGTTGATGGCATACAGAAGATGACAGCGTACTCATTGTCTGTTGATTGCAAGCACGATATCAGTAATTCGCATTAAATTCCTGGTCTCGTGATTGAAGAAAACTCCGTATTTGCCATCAACGTCACGTTTTGGGCCATATTTCACACATATAATTATTTTCTGGAATGTTATAAAAGCCATCGTCTAACTCTCACATATGTACATGACAACGAGTGGGACCAACACTCTGTACAGTTTCAGCTTATCCGTATTTGCAAGATATTTTGAGCAAGGCGAACATTGATATCCTCTACCACACTTTATTCCTGAGTAATGAGAGATCCAAGAAACTTGAATCTTTGAATCTCCTCCTTACCAGAGACCATATAGTTGATTTTGAACTCGTTAATTTTGAGTGGTTTTTTACGGAAGTGGGTCGCCATATACGATTTTGGTCCATCTATGACATTGATACGATATACTAACGATATAAGCATAAAACACGATCCCGTTATCTTGCTTTCTCTTAAAGCAGACCACCCTTCGTTTTGATCGGTCTGTTAATTCTATCTCGATGAAATATAGTAAGCTCCAACCCAACTTGATCTTACCTTTATCCAGCCTAGCCTTCCACATCTCATGTTGTAGATCGGTAAACATTCAATAAGGTAATTATACTCTGCTGTGTTATGCACACCCTAGACGTTATACTATTTTGAGCTATCTCGATTAGCTACGACAAGCTCGTTAAAAATCCAATTTGTAAACTAATTAAATACAACAATACTTCAGAGCTTTTCGTGACTTCGTGCAATATACAAAATGGTTAAATTACAAATTTCTATAAATTTTCCCACGCCACCAATTTACTTATCCCACCTATAATTTGTGTGTGTGTGTGTGATGTGTACAATTCCAACTACAGCGCTCCTAAATTATCCATATCCCCAATGCACGTATAGCAATATCCACACAAAGAATTTATATGTGATTTATATATGGTATAGTGAACCAGAATGTGCGACATTCTCCTCTTAATGATACTTCTGGAGATATTATTGTTAATCAAGCCGAAAACCGAACCATAACAAACAAAAATACAAAACAATTTTTTTTTGTGTGTGAAATCTTTTTTTTGAATAATGGGTGCATTGGGAAATGTGCAAAAAAATTATTGAGGAAAAACCATCTTATATTCGGATAAATATATTCATATACGAACAGAGTGAGTATATGTATGTGAAGCAAAAAAGCACATTCTAAAAAAAGCTGAAGTTTAAGAGTAACATAAGAAACGTATAAAAATATCTCGCTGCTGCTTATTTGACAATCTTATTCCCATAAGTAATCATGACAGATTAAAATTATCACTAAAATGATTCTAGATGTGATATTGTGCATGATAAAGTCAGTTGACTGGGAACATATTTTATTTGGAATAGGTTAAACGATTTTGAGCAATATGGGACTATGCATGTTTGGATAGATAGTGTCAAAATTAGGCTTATGTTTTTATGAAATAGGGCCTGAATATGTCAACTCTCAACTTCAATATGCTCAAACTATGTTTAAAGATACATCAGTTGGAGCGGAAGCTACTAGATTTAAATTATGATATAGGAGCTGGATGTGTAAAAACGATTTTTCATCTTCATCAACATGATCCCGTAACATATGTGATTGATAGCCATCCTTCTTGAAAGTATTATAGGCAATATAATATATAAATGGTATACACAACTGTAGTCTATAGTCGTTCGTTTGCCAACTGTACTCGTTGTCAAACAGAAACAAACAACATTTTCTTGGTATACATATGTAAAATGTTGGGGCGCGGAGCTTTTAAGAAAATCATACCTTGTCAACTTTCATTATATTAACGTATAGAACATGTCTTTGAAGGTAACAACAACCAGGATAGTAGATTTAACAATACAGAACTATTTCAGCAAAAATTTCGACTCTTATTATCGCATAGCAACAAAGTACGACTATAAACGATAAACTTAACATTTTAAGCTTTTCTTCGCTGTTCTGGAATTTCTACTTGATGTGGTTCAATCATTAGTTGCCCTCTCAAAGACGAATAGCTTGTTATAATATATCTAAATGTTCATGTTTTGTTCTTCTCTCAGAACTATTTTTTCACAGGTTTTGGATGTCATATGGCAGCTTATTAACATGCTGACGAATAATAATGACAGATTAAACCTTTTCAACTGAAAATCAAATAAACTCAATGTCAGTGCCTAAATAGGACATCGGTACTACGACAAGAGTAACAGATGATAGATTATATATCAATTGGTTGGCTTTACATTCATATGTGCTGTTCTCTTTGTTCCACAAAACTGATGTAGATGAGCACCCGTAATTAGGTTGATTATACCTGTTAAGTGCCATGCACAGTACTTAAAGTAAAGCTACATTTTATCCTTATAACCGGTTGTAATCTATTCACTTATGATTTGTATAGTGACTAGATCCTATATCTATTATATCCTAAAACTAAATTATTTCAAATTGTTGCTTGAGAATGAGTGAAGTTTTAGCAAAATTAGAAATAATAACCATCGAAATAAGAATATTGGGTAAAGACAGATTCGTGATAAATATTGGTAGCTGTTTATGCAATCCTTATTGAAATGTCGATCTTGCTATGAATAAGCTTTTCAGCTCAAAATAAGGTGTGCACAATAAGAGAGACAGTATAACCATCATTCTGATTGCCAGAAAATCATAAAATCATTAATTTTATGCCTTAACTCTACGAAAACTCAATTAAGGTTCTTCAAAACCCGAACAGTTTGTCCAAATCCCCTTTTTTTTGGAACTAGAGTTTAGATCGAGCAGCTCGAGTCTTTTTTTTACGTAGTTGGTCCAGAGTGTTTACTAGGGCATACTTCTTACTTTTAGTACCTTATAAAATTCAATTAGTTTATGGTTGTGTGCCTATCTTGTTTTGCCAATCATTGAGTTCAGGATCATTGAATCTATATTCAGCCAGATTTATAATCGAACGTCCTCAACTAGAACTCCAAAGCGTATAAGAAACTAACCAAATTATTATTTTAAAAGATTGAGAAGAAAGAATCTTTTGCGCCAACCTATTATTGCAAAAGTAAACAAGCAGCAGTAGAAGCTCCTCAGAATCTAGTAATCTGTTTTTCATAATTAAGTGACTATTTCGTAAGACTCCATCATAGTAAAGTTCTCAAGAAATTACAGAAACTAGTTCAAACCTTCCGCGTAATCCAATTTTGGAATCCGTTAAAAAAATGGTTTTCATGTTTGAGTGACTACAACGCAAGTAAATTTTTCTGAAGAGTAAGGATAGCACTAACACGGCCTCCATAGCTGCAGTTGGACGTTTGTAAAACCAATGCAAGCTATATGCGTTGTACCTTATTGAGTAAATTAAGCGCAATGAACACATAAGTTCTAAGCTAAAGTCCAAGGATGCATAGATGACAATGGGTCTAAAATGGTTAAGTGTTACTTACCAATAGACCATCTATATATAGTCTCAATCGTCACGCGGATATAAAATGCTTTTGACATGCAAAACGAGCATTGTGCCTTTTTCATAGACGTTGGTGATATATTGATACTACTTCAGTTGGCGCAAACCAAGTGGCGCAGTGGTTAAAGCTGCGGCAGTGGGAGCAGGAGGTACCGGGTTCGAATCCCGATAGGGACAGGATGCAAAACGGATTTTTCACCATATGATTACGATTGGTGGTGTGAATTAACACATCTATGACCCCCTGTTGAAGTACAGAATCCATGGGCTAACCGATCTTCCATGTCATTACTATAGGCTGTCACGGAGCTATGCAATGTGCAGATGGTTCTACGTAAATTGAACCTATAGCTGTACATATAGTGGTATCACAACGGACCATCGCCGTCTAAGTGTGCGGTAGCAGCCCACCCAACAAAATAGGTCAGTTTCTTAGCTCTCCAAGAGAATGACAATATTTAAGGTTTTTATGTCTATAATAATTATAACTGAATCATTTGCATAACGTTTGGCATCAATTTAATGTTTTTCCCTGATACAATCTGGTTAATCGCTACAAGATACCACAGTAGAGACAAAACGTATGCCATCACGGCCACAATGAGGGCTGACTTATAGTCCAAGTTGGCCAATGGTCATGAATAGAATTGATTGTGCCGTAAAGTACATACAAACCCTTTCTCATTTATGGCTCTAACAATGGAGTCGTAAGAGGTGTTATTAAAAGCCTCTTGTTGTCAATAAATACACAGGACGCAAATTCCGTTTCCGTTAGTAATCTTGGAATATTAGAGGCAAGATTCCACAAAGCCGTTCGAACGGTCTCTGTTATATGTCTCGGTCAATTTCACTGAATATCCTGCAAACTCAATTTTAATGCGGTAATAATTTCTCTCGGCCAAAACATTAGCTTTTTCTCCGCCCAAAATGACTAAAAAGTGTCATGATAGTTAATCGCTTATTTCTAGGATTCTGGACTAACTTTACATACATGTAGTTATCACCATATACAAATCTGAGCTCAAACGTTGTTACAGGGCTTGGTGGTCTATTAGTAAAGATACCAAAAAATTACAATCCGACTTGTCGAGTTTAAATTATTTGCTTTAAACAGATAAGTAAAAATTACTAGAAATAACCGAATCATCGATCCATTAAAGTCGTTGGAGTTGTAATTTACTGCCTACGGTGAATGACCACGAATGCGTAGTGTTAAAATTCAATACACTTATAGAAATTCTAAAATTGGTGATAAATATTAGTTTATTTATATATTTATTCGTTTATTTATCAATATTGACATTTTTTTTAAATCTTATAACCTTGAATTAATAATACGTAATTATTATACTTAATAAAAGATGAGTGTTTCTGGTGTTATAGTTATTGACTTCTCTAATGGAGTATAACATTGAGCTTAAGTAGTTTGGTAGACCTCCGTTTTCAAAGCGAAACATTAACTTTAAAACATTAAAATGTATTCTTTGATTATTAGACCCCCTAGTACTTCAAGCATCACATATATGTGTCCTATGTTTTACTCTTAAAATGCCTCGCATAAATCTGTTCTGAATTTTTTGTAGACGATATATTTGTGATTGGTTCATTATAAATAATACTGATGAACAATAATCAATATGTGATGAAATGTGTGATCAAATGATGAACAGACCTAACTTTTTATTCATTTTTTTAGTAACATAATCCAAATGATCGTTAAAATTTAAATGTTCATCTATTATAATACCAAGGTAGTTATACTGTTTAACGCGTTCAATGACTTCATTAGCTATTAATATAATTTGATCACATTCTAGTTAGGTTTTAATTGACAGTACCATGTACTTTGTTTTAGAAATGTTAAGAGCCAACTTTTAAAAGCTAAGCCATTTACTTAGATTCTCCAAATCTTTGTTTATTTTTTGAACAGCTCCTATAAGGGTTGGTGTAGGAATTGTAATTAAGGTATCATCAGCAAACATATTCACTTTAACATTTTTTATAACTCCCATTATATCATTGATGTACAGGATGAAAAGCAATGGTCCTAATAGATCCCTGCGGTACTCCGAGATTATTTGGTATTGGCTTAGAGATACAGTTATCGACTTTTGTATATTGTTGTCTATCCTGAAGGAAATTATCAAACCATTCAAATTCTGTGCCTTGTATCCCATATTTGTGTAATTTTTTTAGTAAGATTTGTCTATCGATTGTTTCAAAAGCTCGTTTAAAATCCAGGAAAACCGCTACTACTACTTTATTATCATCTATTCTAGATTTCCAATCATCCAACATTGAGTTTAATGCAGTTTCACATGAGTGGAGTTCTCGAAATGCCGATTGTTGGTCGACTAGTATATTGTTGTTGTTAATGTAGTTAACTAAATGGTTTTTAACTACTCGTTCTAATACAGCTTCATATGTTGGTAGAATATTTATTGGACGTAGTTCTTCTGGTGTTCTTGGATTAGAAGATTTCGGAATTGGAATAACCGTTGATATTTTCCATGACTTCGGAACTTTAGCTTTATTTAAACTCTTATTGAGTTATTTCCATCAATCCCAGCATTTGACTTGAAACTACTAATAGTTTTAATTACGTCTTGACATGTTATGTTTTGGAAACTAAATGGAACTATGTAAAGATAAGCGTTCGATTCACTAAAATTCATTAAAATGGATGTCAACCACACTGGATACAAATGTGTTATTTATAGAGATTCGGCCAATTCTTGTTTATCGGTAAGTACTTTATTGTTAAATTAGATATCCCATTGTGTTATGGTTTTGGCTTTATACATAGATTTTAACGTTCTCCATAGTTCTTTTGGATTATTTTGGTTTTTTACGAATTTTTTTTGGTAATAAATAGACTGTTCCTTTCTTAAAGATTGTTTATATATTTTTCTGACTCTTTTGTAACTATCCCAGCTCTCCTTTGCATTAACAATTTTCATAATTCCATAACATCGCTGCTTCAGTAATTTCAGATTTTCGGTGAACTACGGTAGTTTAGTAGTTCTATGAATTAATTTTGTACAAGTTTATATTTTATCACTAAATCTATTAAAGTTTTGCTGGTTGTTGTAACTCTACTGCATTCTTTAACCACTTGCATTAGCCTGATCTCTTATTAATTGATTAAGTTTGACACTGTAATATTCATTGGATTTGACATCAATATTAAAATCACCGAATATGAAATTATTTTGTTATGGTTTAAAATATTTTCCATCCATTCATCAAATTTATCTAAGAAACCTGCCCTCGTTATGTTTAAAATGATCTGTATACTATTCCAAATATCCCAGTCGTATAATATCCTTTTATAATTTGTATTGCTAAAAACCAAGTGCGATCCTTCTCACAGTTGGAGATTATTTTGAAATTTATGTTTTCATGAATATATATAGCAACTCCACGGCCATCCGAATCGCAGCGTATAAATTTGTAGTTATCGATATAAAATTCCGAATCTTACATGTCGTCAGTTGTTCTGGTTTCACTGAGTAATACTAATGCTGTTTTATAATTGAACACAATTTCGAGTAATTCCATGAAGTTTGACGATAGACTTTGGATGTTGGTGTATAATACATCTTGTGCATTTATTATCCCACGTAGCATGGTTTACATCAATATTTAGATTTAGCTTCTTATTTGTTTGAACGCAGTTGCTACATATGGTTTCCGTGCTGTTACTCTCCGCAAATTTGTGCTCTCCGCTACATTTTGGGCACGTTAGCTTGATGGTACATTTATTTCCGTGATGTGAATAGCCATTGCATTTGTAACTTCTTGTTAAGCCAATTATTTATATTGAGTTTTTCAGCCTCGATTATTTTCTTAAAGCAAGTAGCATTAACTTCAATGATTGTATCGATTTTCCGCGTATTTCTTCTTCGATAAGTTGTTACTACTTTTATGTCGCTATCAACTAAGAACGAATTTTGTTGCTTCAACGCTGATATAATTTCATCTCTTTCTAGTAGTTCTGCCATTGCAAAAAATTTTCACTCTAGGCCTCAGCTCAGCCTGTAATTTGATATCATATTGAGTTCCTAATTTATCTGTCGCGATTTGCTTCAGCTTTTCTTTTGCTTCATAAGAATCGCACTGTAGAATAATTCCTCCATTTGAAACGTTTCTGTATCCCATTAAACAAATGCTCTTATAGGATCAATCTGGCTTACGATATCTTCTTTGGTTTTTTATTCTCTTGTGGTATCTTTGGCTGTAACAGAACTAATTTGGTTGGATTGGTTTTGACGACTGCGGCAAAAGATTTCGTCTCAGCAGGTTTCTGAATTTCTTCTTCGTGAGTTTTAATTTGCCCTAACTGTTTATTAAGCTTCAAATGATTTGCACATAAATGCTGCTTAAATAATGAATTTGTGCATCTTATTAAATTCCTCATAAATAATATCCTCCTCATCATGAGGATTGGCATTCTGTACATACATATATAGCATAGGGGCATTCCTGGAACAGTTTCTTATACTTTTCGAAATTCCAATCGACACATGTATAGTGATACATTTTTTTGCATCGCCCAAAACATCGCAAAGTTGTTCTTTGTCTTGACTCAGTCATTTGTTTACACTTTTCACATTGAGACACAGCAGTGTATAAAAATGTTTAACTTCACTGATAACAAAATTTAAAAATAATAAGTTGCAGAGTTTCACAAAATATATACTTTAATGGTGAACGTGTTAATTTGAATTTGACACTTATATATTTTGTAAATATATTTACAAAATATTTCTATATTTTGTATATTTATATTTCTATATTTTTGACTATTTATCTATATTCTTTACGGTTTTTCACAAAATCTATATTTTGTTTTTATTCTTTAGCATATTATACTTAACACTATAGATTTTCACTTAATACAAAAACTATTTACTATTTTTATTTATTAATTCATTTGTATATTAAAAATTTAAGTACTACATATGAGATCCATCCACAATTTTCTAAGTGAAATGTGACAATTACATACACAAATTAACACTCATGGTTAATGGCTTTTAGCGCCGGATAAGACAATTATTGCGAAGGACCTATAATAATTAAAGAAGGCGGAAATAATTCCAGAACTCAATGCCACTAGAGGCCCACGGTTCAACCCACATACACATACAGATTAAAAACTCCCAATCGTGATTGATAAATCGTCACCACCCCGGGAATCGAACCCGAGACCCCCGGAATGACAGAGCAAGTACGCTACCTTCTCTGCCACGAGAGCGACGAAGAACCTATAATCTTTGACAACGGCGATTCAAGGATTACGTAGCCCAGTAATCAAAGCGTGGTCTAGTTCTTCATACTTGGTATAAAAACAGATTGCAGAATACAAATCTAATGTGGATTGTCGGACATAAATAGTATTCCACACCACATGTTCAGGAATATAGTAATCATTATGAATATAGGTATAGGTAAGTGAAGCTATACCAACAAATAGACATATGTTTGGTTGAATGTTGAGTTTGGATCGTGTTGGGTTTGCTTGAATGGGGTTCGCTCCGGGGGGGGTGTCGATTTCCTCCACTTTTGGGGTGCTTCTGCTCCATACTTTCCACATGTATGTGGCATCCATGCCTGCGTTATTGCCTGTGTGTCGTGCATACGTGTCTGTGGGTTATCCATGCGGTATTTCAATTTATTAAGCTTCGTATTTGGATTTAAGGGTGCTTTTTCAAGCCAATATCAAATGTTATTTTTTGATTTATGAACGGTGAAGGTCGGGGCGGATCTAATACATTTGTAGTAGAGTGACATCCCTGATCACGACCATTATACGAGCATTACATTGCAATTACATTGTATTGCAGTAATATAAAAATTATAATAATAATAATAATTTATGGAAAAGGTTTGGTTTTAATTATTTATATATATAAGTGTAAATATGATTATAGTTGAAGGAGGTTTACAAGAAAAGTTTAGTTTATGTTTAAAAAAAAAAGAAATTGCATAATTTTGGAATGTAAAACGTTTTCAGAGATTTATTTTGATTTTCTGACAAACATATTCTGGTATTATGGTATCATGAGCGTAATGGTTGACGGGTACTAAATTTAGCATACCATATTAATTTAATTTACTGTTACAGATTCAGGAGCCGTAAGTTAATTAATTAAGAGTTTTGTATTTTTGTTTAACTATGATTGGTGTGCGGACTGGAGTTTAAAGAAATAAAAAAAATAATAATAATTAAGTTACAGAGTCCTATCTAGTAAATTTAGTTTAAATAATTTAATTTCAATACGATATAGCTAAGTTTCAGGTTATATCTTACTTACTCAATTATTTATTTATATAAATAATTTACCTTATACACGAACTGACTGTTTATTAGGTCGTCATAATGTATGTATATGAAATTCTGTCGGGTCATAAAATAAATAAATATTGCTCCTCGCGTTAGATGGTGGTGGATCTGGAAATATAGGGACGTAACTTTACATACAGCATATGATGAGAAGACCCCAGGATAATTAACCTAAATACTCCAGTTTCAACTGTTGAGGTAACACAAATACAAATGATGAACTTAGAAATGTCCTCCCTATCCAAATAAAAATAACAACCAATGTTAAGGTGTTAGATCGTTAATGTGAAAATGATATTATATTCTACTAACAAATTATATTATTTTACTAATTATGTAACAGGAAAAGGATTGTCGCACTAGTCGTTTCTGTGACTAACATTTCTTTCCTAAAAGCCTTCAGTGTCGTGATGTAATTTGCATAATTGTTGGAATGTATGAATTATGGTAACATTATCGTAATGGATGGTTTTAACTACCATACCATATTAATTAAATTGTTTCAGATACCTGAGCCATAAGTTAATAAATTTTCTTTCAGAGCTCTGTACTTATGTTTTAATTAGATTAGTTGTACGGGCGGGAGTTGAAATAAATAATAAAATTTATTAATTAACAGATAATAATATTAATTAGTTACAGATCCCTGAGCGATTAACTAATAAATTTATTTTAGCATTTTAATTTTAATTTAGTTTTAATTTTATTCAAAATACAGCAGGGCAGATAGGTGTTGCGGACTGGAGAATGCTGATTGGCGATTGCAGATTAGTAGATAAGAATTGTGATTGTCTTGTGATTGTCATATAATAGTAGTTTAGTAAACGATTTGCCAGGTGTCTGTAACCGGGTCGTTCTCTCCTTACTAACATACCTTCCCATCCTTACCTATTGTTTTATGTAAACGGCTGTAGGAATAGGCCCGGCGTTATCCGGGAATCTTGCCTAGCGCTTGGTCCTACAGTCCTATCAATCAATCAATCAATCAGGTAAGTGAAGCTATACCAACTGTGGTGATTCCATATAATGGGAGCATCATTGGCAGTCACAGTAAATGCATACATTCCATTCAATGAGGCTGTTTCCAGTCAATGAGGAGATTAATATTAAGGAATCAACACTATACCGGAGAATTTCAAAAATATATAATCAATTGATTTTTACAAACCTTATTTCTGACATCTCCAAGTGACGTTATCACGTAAAATACCATCGGACGTCTAGACGAAACAGCACATCTATTTGTTCGGTAGCACTATATAGTTGACATGTTAGACACCTGACACACATTAATATACGGTCAACAGAACAAATTATTTATGTGTATAGTTTGTGTTGTCGATAATTAATCATTAATTCAAATTTTTTTGTTCACTTAAAGCATACAAAAAATTATAACAATACCAATTTATGTATTGTGTTATAGTAATCAAAAAATTTCCATTATTAATTAAATAAATAAAAAAATAAATCCAACATAACCTAAGTATTTCCAATGTGTGTGAGTGTACAAAACAATTTTTGAATTATAGATTGTGATTTACCATTTACCATATTTACAAGTTTACCATCCCCCCGATATGCCATATTCTCTCCCATCCTATATAAACTCTCGATATCAATTGATAATCCGACCCCAACCACACACACACACACACACAGTCGGTTGTGTTCGAAATTTCGGAAAAATTTCATATAGCTCAAAAAACACAATAGAGAAAATCGAATCGAATCGAATCGACAACAGCAAGAGAAAAATAAAATGAAAAGGAAAATCAATTTTCATTTCAAATCGAAAACAATAAATTTTCTTTTTCTTTTGTGGTATTTTGACCAAAAAATCGTTGAAGTAAAATCCATTAAAATTGGAAAATGATAATACAATAGAAGGAAATTGAGGAAATTCTATTATTTATTCGAATTTATTATTATTATTATTATTTGTTTGTTGTTAGTGTTTGTACTTGTGTTTAGTATTAAATCAAATACAATTAAAGATCAGAATACATTTAAACAAAATATGCCCATTGAATTTCAATTAAATTTATCTTTCTCATTCTCTGGAATCTGGATATACGAGTATATAGGGTGTCCCAAAAATCAGTTTATTTTCGATATATCGGTTATTTTGACTCTGGCAACACTAATGTCACTATTTCTTTGACAAAAACTTAGTATAATATTTCTAGTTGACGAAATGCTCGAAAGTGAGAAATATTTTCAGTCATGTGCGTTAGTCTGAAAATATCACCTTGGTAGCCGACAAAGTGTGATTGCTGAAGATTTTGCTCAAAAATCATCTTTTGGGACCAGGCTTCGTAAACAAAAAAAAAGTCGTATTTGGGGATCGAAAAATCCTAAGGGATGTGAAGAAGCAAATCCATCAATTGCGTGCTACTGTTTGTTGCGACTTGTGGCATGTCGGCATCATTGGGGCGTATTTTTTCGAAGATGAGGTAAGATTGTATGCCTTTCCACACATTGGGCGTTAAATAGTAGAATTGCATCCAAGATTCGTGAATTGGCCGTTAAAGAGCTGTGACGTGACGACTTTGGAGTTTTATTTGTGGGGTGCCGTTAAAAATAAGTGTTATACGGACAACCCACATGCAAATATTAAAGCAACCTTTGCCAAAATAGTTCCGCATTCAATCTCAGCTCTACTCAACAATTTAACCGGCCGAACGCAGTATGCCAGAGCCAGCCACGGATCCTAGTTGAATGAAATGCTTTTGTTTTATTAAATTTCTATATATAAACTTTTTTTTGGGACACCCTGTATATAAATAATGTATCTCACAGTTTGTGTACATATTCATAAATTGTCTGAGTAATAGTATTTTATGTCGAGCTTCGTATGAATAAATATTTAAACTTTCAAAATAAATAAATAAAACTTGGATTCAAAACTATTTATTGTAAAACAAATGTTATTAGAAAACTTGGTCTTTCGATAGCTTTCTATACAGTAGAACCGATCGTTATTGTAACATCGATCAAAGTTTATTTTCAGTGAAGAAACAAATAATTGAATTATTAAATTTTGAAAGCTCTGAAAAAAGCTTCGAGACATATTAAAACGAAGTGACAAATAAAATTGGTTGAAGAACAAAATAACTTAATTCACAAGGTGTCAACCCAACTCGTTTATTATATGATTTTGTTAGAATAACAGATAAGCGTTTAGCATAAATATTTATTCAATGAAAGTGCCAGACAATATTCTTCGTAAATAGAAAAATAGTAAACAAGATGCCAAAACGATTGAATTAATTATACTGGAGATGGGTATTTATGGGTGATTTGAGGAATTATTAAATTATAACGATAACTGTTTCGGAATCCCGATATCAAAAAATTTAATAGGACGTTTCCTGGTCACTGATTATGAGTAACAAAAGGCCATAATGTCAGAAAAACCTTTTCAAACAGTATATGATTTGTTAACAGATATTTGATTTTGATCTAGGTTACTATAGTATAAGGTTTCACAATAAAGCCAGAAATAATAGTAATAATGAAAATACTGTACCTTAAGTGCAATACTTATGTTTAAAATTGGACAAACACATATGATAAAGAGCATCAACTTGTGTACGTGGCAACCAGAAACGAAGCTTAGCGCATACAATTTTGAAAATCACTTACTTCGATTATTATTATAAAATCTTGTATGGATCATGGCTCTATTTAGCCAGATTCAAACACTTTAAAAACTCATATATTGCCAAACTAAGACTCGCTTGTCTCATTTAATGTCGTGCAATATCTGAGCTGTCTCGTATTTCAAGATGGCCAAATCACTTAATTTTAGCTTCATTTTAACAAATTTAGCGTAAATCGAGGTCAGGATACCTGTCAGTATTGATAATTTTGGCTCTATAGAAGACAGTTAATTTTCAGTCCTTAACCGAATAATTCACGGGAATATTGACAGAATCAGCCTCAACGAATTCTTAAACTATAAATAGTAGATTACTCGAGATTCCCTCTGTACAGTTTTTTATCTTATAAGCTAGCCACATTTGGCAGCAAAATTGGCGCTCCATTCTGAGGATCGAAAGGTTTTACTTTAAAAAACAGCGTTTCCATAGTGATTGATTAAAACTTAATCGATTCTATTGATAGTGATGAGGATATGGTTTCAATTCCATCCATTAAAGATTCTCGATAAATATTGTCAACTCGACATTTAGGATTTTACATGTAAACAACGTAAAATAGTTGAAATGTAAGTGATACGTAAACAACGAAGACAAAGCCATTTAACATAAGGAGAAAAACATTGGAACATGCTAGAGTCAGAACTAGTGAAGATGCAATTTGTACCCTCCTGAGTAAATCCATTAGCTGTTTCGTTCGTAACATGTAGAATAAATATTAATTTTATCATTTTCGGTTGATAGATCAAAGAAAACTTTGTTTACCAGTCTCTGTGTAGATTTTAAATCTATCGTGTACTAGTGAAGATATTCACGGATATTCTCAGCCTATTTAGGTTAGTATATCCTAGTTGTAAATTTTTTCCGGCACTAAAATATTCGAATTCAAGTCTGCTAGTTCTCATACTGATGGTATGCCTCAGTGCTTTGAAAAAAAAAGGTTCCTTAATATACAAATAGGTTCCTTATAATACCTTATTCTAGTTGGTCTAGCTCAATGAGGTCACCCTCTTAGCTGGATCAGTCGATTATTTTCAATACTTGAATGTTCTTAGACTAAAGAGAGAGATTTTGGGATTTCGAAAATTAAATTTGCTCACATGTGTTCTGTTTTCGCACCTGTCGCTTACCATTTCCTTTTTCTATTTTCTTTTCTGAAGATCAGTGTAGCCTCTTTAGTCTCTGTTCTGTTTTCGCACCTGTCGCTTACCATTTCCTTTTTCTATTTTCTTTTCTGAAGATCAGTGTAGCCTCTTTAGTCTCATTCTGCTTACACACGCTTACACACTAGTCACACGTCTTTCCTGTGTTTTGAAGGATTCTGTTCTTGGCAAGTATGTGCTTTCGTATAGGTTAAAACGTGAACCATCAATCCCACAGGTCTTGTTGTTTTCCACTGAATCGTACCTTTAATCTATTTTTTCGTCGTACACATAGACTGCGAAATGAAATTAGGATAACCGGTGCCTCTATACCTTATCTCCAACAGAAAATTGGCTCAGGATCGAGATCGATGATAGTCCAAGACTCAGAAAATCTGTTCGACGTCGGCCTTTTTACTGGACTTAAGATCACAAACATTATTAACTTTATTTCAATAAAGGATATACTGTCTGAAATTCAAGTGACATTAATTTATTGATTTGTCACCATCAGTAGTTAATTGATTTAGCGTGAAGCTTACGACAAATGACAAAATGTGTATGTATGTAGTGGTAAAAGTGTAGGAAATCAGTAAAACCTTACAACCGTTATAAACACATTAAATAAAAAATGTTATAATATTTAAACTTTTATATTGAATTAACTATCATACAAATCTAAAAGTGTGATAACTTTGAACACTTTGAACTATTTATCATTTCAGCGCAACCCTCAAGGGGTGAGATATAGAAAATATAAAAATTTTACACTTTTATTGTGTAGGCCAATTGTGAAGTACATGCTACTCAAAAATTTTAAAAATAGAGGGTCGATTGTCAAATGCTAATTCAGAGTTGTGGTTCAGTCACGTAAAAAAAATATAAAAAGAAAAGAAGTTTCTCAGAGTCGGGAGGTTTGTGGCATTATTAAAGCGTAAAAATGAGCTTTTAATTAATTCAATAGCGGTTTCCCAAGCTCTTAAGCCTACGCCAAAATTAGAAAAACAGAAACAGCTTTTATCAAATGATTCTGACTAGCAGCCAGATAACATAAAAAATGAGGAAAAGTGAAACAAAAAACTACGGGTGTATAACTCTCCCAAACATATCGGCCAACATGTCATTAAGAGGTATTCCTCCAAGAGATTTTTTAATATTTCATCTGAAATCGACTCCAAGTTCCCAAAACCCCACAAGGCATTGAACGCCTTTTATCAAATGGGTTTTCATATATCAACGAGTGTCAAGTTGAAATAAATGTACATTCAACATGTGGATTTGATTCATTTTTCCAGATAATATGTACTATAGCAATGGATTATCAAAAAATCACTTTAAAACTAGATAACCAATTAGAATATTTCCATTTTATACATTATTTCGGTATATATGAGGCTACTCTTGCAACAAATATTAAACGTAGTACCTTATTACTAAATTGCTTTAATGTATTAAGCTCTACTTACAAAATTAATCTCAACTGTGTTTGTAATATATCAAAATATATCGAATTTTTTATGAAACGTAGTATAAAGCTAGATTTTAAGTGCCCAGTTTGTTTTTTCCAACATAAGACCGATAATTTTTATTTGCCCATAGATTATATAACTTTTAAAGAAAGTAACTTGAAGTAATTGGTAATTCCTTATATCGAATTGTAACGAGTATATCGATCATCCCGAGGATATAATTATTAAACCCCAAACCGGTTTCGTGGTAATATTACACCCATTAAATCCAAATGTATTCTATAATATCAAAATGGATGAAATTTCGCCCGAATTAAAATTGGTGGCCTTTGTGCACTTTAAACGAGGGATGACTAATAGCTCTCCAGGGCATTATATTCCTTACATTAAAAGAAAACCCGGGTCATGGAAAATACATGATGACTTAGCTGATGAAATTTATGAAACCAAACCAGAAAATAGAGTTAATCCAGTTACGTTGTTTTACATTGTATTTTAATAAAAAAAATGATTTAACAAGCTTTTTCTCCAAATAAATCCTAAACACAAATTTTATTTCAATATGTTTAATATATTGAAATAAAATTTGTGTAAAGGATCAACATAACTTACATGAGCATAATATCTGTTACTAATAACGACCTCACAAATGTTACACATTTTTAAAAAAATAAATATCTCACCCCTTGAGGGTCGCGCTGATATGATGAATAGTTCGAAGTGTCCGGTTGACATCCACCTATATGGTAGAATACTCAGAATCACTAAGACATCTCTAGAAATGCCTGTCATTGACCGTCAAAGATATCACACTCATCAAAGGTATATTGTTGTTTCTTAACCTAAAATCTGGATCCGTTTTATTGAAATGTTTATAATAATGACTGAGCTTCTGTTAATATTGGCTGTTAACAGGTTTCCAATTACTAACACAGACACAATTTTTTTGTCAAAATTTTTGTCATAAACTTCACATTAGTTAATTGATGCGATTTAGTGAATATAATAGGATAATTAAGTAATGAGTGACAGGGTCGAGCAACATTATATCTCAATATATCTCTTAAATCAAAAAAAAAATCAAATCATACCCACGTGGCTATAGTTAAATTATCCAACAGCTGTCACCCTTACCTCATAACCTTTATCTGAAATAATGTTATTTGAAAATTGCCAAATCTACGCTTGTCAATTTATTTGACAAAATTCGAACCAAAAATGTTACCAAGTCAACCATTAAAACGTACCCAAAACTCAAGAACAGTTTACCTTATCCGTATCTTAGAAGGTATACATGCATAAATAAAATATAATTGATTCACAGCATGATATTTTGAAATTAAATTTTTCCAATTTTGTAAAATATATAATATTTAGTCGAAAAAGTTTGGGAATTTGATTGATCTGAATGAACACACGTTTTAAAAGTTACATAATACTCGTGTATGTCATAAAATTAAAAACTTTAATTATACCAAACATAAAACTATTTATTAAAATAAAAACATTTTTATTATTTTATAAATTATATTCGGAATGAACATATAGATATATTTTTATATAATCACGATTTATGGGCAATGTCGAGTGAGGAGATAATTTTCCATCTCTGTTGTTGTAGATTTCAACAAATTTGATATTTTTTTTGCAAATGCAATGTGCAAATCCGATTTTAATTTTAATTGCATTTTTTTTTATTTTGATTGCAAAAAAATTCAAATTATAATTTAAAACCACATCAAAAGCTTTTATTATTATTCATATGTCTGTTTTGTGTTAGTTCTTCTGAGCATTACATACTCTGGGTTTGTGTTGTTGAGGTGCACAATGATATACGTGTATACAGAACTGCAAACATATACGACAAGGTTGGCAGTATATATGTCTAAAAATCAATATTTGACGTAGTCTGAAGGTTTCCAGTCCCTTCATAGAACAAAACTTATGTTGGGATAGTGAAAAAGCTTTTACCTTGAACTTTTGATCGTCGCACGTGTTTAAGTAAATACTGTGGCCTTTTTATTAGATCATAGGAATTAATTCAAGTTGAATTAAATATTAGTATCGTATTTATCTGTAATTCAACAAGTCAATTGCTAGATAGTTAACTAAAGATGCAAGTTAACGAAATAAGCAGTATATACAAATCCTAAAAGATAACAGACTATGCAGTTCAAATCAGTAGTTGATTTTTTAGTAAGTAAAAATCTCACACTGTCGCTCGTTGCCTTTTGAAGGTTTTTTACACCTTTAACAAAAAAAAAATTATTTTAATAATAATAATTTAAAAATACGTAATACCTAAATACTTTTTAACTTATGTGGTTGGGGAGGAGACCCACATGCTTCGTAAAAATAATCACCCAAACATGTAATCCAAAGAATTACACAACAGCAACCAGTACCTTGGCGTTGAAGGTGACTAAAACAGTTTAGATCGCTGAGCTTACAACCCGCATTCGAAAACTCCCAAAAATCTCGAAACAAGAATAACTGCATACCGACAACCCCCACTTATGTATCCGTACACGAGATTAAGGATTGTCACGTGGAACGTGCAGTCACTTAGAAAACCAGGCGCGTTTGACTTCCTTATTACAAGTATGAAAAAGAATTGACTAAAACTCGTTGCTCTCCACGAAACTCGAGGAAATATTTGTTCCAGGGCTATACGTTGCTTTACAGTGGAGTGATCTCGGCAGCCTTACTGTTGGATTTCTCATTAGGCCATAGGCAGTGTTGGGCGCGTTAATTACACGATGTAGTTTACACAGTTATTTACAGGTAATTTACATGTAATAAACAAGTTATTTTTTACATTACGTAATGTAAATAACGATTTTTTCATGACAAGGGCGCTATCTATTATATAATTTAATAACTAAAAATTATAATTTTTGTAAAAATTGACTGTGCAACGTTAAAAAAAAAACAAAAACAAATTAAATGTCAAAAATTTGACATATCGTTTTGATAAAAAAAACCTTAGTATGTATTAGCATTGGTATATCTGTATTTTAAGTTTGAACACAGGTGGCAGTGTAGATACATAAATGAACTTTGCCTTGAATTATTTGTAGATAACTAAAAGTCTAAAATATTAATGATTGACCGTCTAAATGATGCGTATAACCCTTATAAACAAATATTTGTTATATTTATACACTATTTCCAGTTATTTTTCAGAGTTTTTACATTTTTTACATATTTTATGTATATTACACGTTTTTAACTGTAACTTACGTTATTTACATAAAAATGTAAATAACGTTTTTTACATGTAAAGTGCCCATCACTGGCCATAGGTTAAATGGACTGCGTAAGATTTCAAAACGGACAACAATCGTATGTGTAAGCTTCGCTTGTGCTTGAGATTGGCCAACCTGTTGATTGTAGGAGTACACACGCTCACTGATGCTAGCTGAGATTAACACTAGAACATGACGTCCGCTTCATGAACATCAAATTTTCGACAGTGATGAAAAATTTTCATAGTTCATCATATTCGGAATGGGACTAGTTTTGTTTGTAAGGGCATCACATAAGGGAAACCCCGGTGAAAACTCTGTGAGCTGGGAAATCCTTTATACCGTGAATCACTCATACCCACATACGAAAAAAACAAAAACATCTGTAAAACATTGAAGTTTTTATCCCAACATTCGTTTTTGTTAATTGAGTTTTTAATTGTGTATCTGATGTCGAGTTGATTTAGTTTATATTTTATTTCATAAATTGCTTTTACCGATTGTACATACATGTATAGTTTTTGTTAATTTAACAAATTTTGTATACATAAACTTTTTGTTAATTTTGTTTTTTTGTCGAAAACTACACAGCCGTTTAAAAATTTGTTCACTGTAGATTTGTTTATTTACCTCATCAATGGTGATGAACGTCCTGAATGGCAATTGCGTCCGCCGAACAATTCCCTGGTCTAAATTACCTTTTGAACTGCACTCTTATTAAGCTCGATTGGGTTGCTTGTTCACGAATTGCTGAACCGTAAAAAATTTTTTCATTAAAAAATATCTAATTATCAAGCTCGCCACCAAAATGCAATTTTAACACCATTGATTTGCTCGAATTTTTAGAAAATATTTTAATCAAATATCCACCATAAACTACAAGTAAAGTAGTTTTTTGATATAATATCATAACTTGTATTGACCCCATACACAAACACCTGGTTACAATTTTCCAGCCTAAAACAAAACAAAAGCATTGTTGCGTTTGAATTCGGCTTCGACTGACGTATATCAAAAAACGTTATCATTAAGCACGTTATCATTCGCTGGTTTGCTGCTACAGCAGTTTGGATTTGGCAGCATTTCGAGTGCCGACCACCCACTGAAATTATATTAATTCCAACAACTGCAAATAAAAATTTTGCTGTGGATCGTGCAACCGATTTGACCAAATTTTATGTGGTGATAACGTATTGGAGCTAACTATCTTTCCTATAGTATTCGAAAAAGCCACGCTTTGTTATATTTGGGTCGCCAATATAAAGCATTTTGATTTTTGAGGAGAACATCGGCTTATCATAGAATCTGTTCAATAATATTTCTATCTTACCATGCGCTTAAGCAAAATTAATAATGTCAATTGTAATAATGTCAGTAAATTTTATTTAACTGTCCTGCTTACTTTTAGCAGCAATAATCACTGTCTTGTTACTAAATGATACCTTCAATATGTGGGCTTAGAACTGAATCATTTGGCGTTTAACATTAAAAATGACGTAATAGTCAACATATAAAATAATAATTAAAATCAGGAAGAAGCAAAGTGTTGCTTCAATCTCCGTTTTAAGGTATCCTTGCTAGAACTAAAATCGAACAGGTGATTTATCAGATTAAAGCTTTTGCAGATCATGTTAATCGGTTCATTAGAACCATAGTTGGTTCTATGGACATCAACTTGCAAGAACTCGTTTCTTCTTAGATGTCTACTGGGTTCTTTAATTTGTACATTTTCCAGTATTGATTGTGCGTCAATGTGACCTTATAAAATATTACCAACAAACGAACACTTAAAAGCTTACGTCTATTCTCCACAGTTACTTTGTTGTTTGTTTTGAAACCATCCTGGTATGGTGGTAAACGCTGCAGGTTTTCATGGTATGGTAATACGTGATCATACTCCCAACCGCTTTTGCAAGTTAGGAGACGGATAAACTTTTTCTGAATACCCTCAAGTTTACTGATATTTGTATCATAAAATGGACACCAAACAGTAACAGCATATTCCAATTGCGAACGTGCGTATGCGAAATACAGAATCTTGTTTGTCTCCAGGTCATAAATATCTCCCGTCCATCGTTAAATAAAAACCCCACATAGAATTAGATTTAGGAATACATTGTTCTATATGTTTGTTACTGCTCATATTTTCCACGAAAATAACACCGAAGTCTTTGATCTCTGATACTCGCTTTAGTGGCATATTGTTAACTTGGTAATGTTTTAAAACTGGATTTAATTTCCGGTGGAATAATAAAGTCTTACACTTATTGATTCCGGTGGAATAATAAAGTCTTACACTTAGTGAAGTTTCTCGGCATCGCTTAAGTTCTCGACACTTCTGTATATTTTGAGGTAGTCAACAAACATTAAAACTTTAGAGTGTAGAATGACTTCAGTGATTGCGTCGATGAAAATGGTAAAAATCTAAGGGCCAAGATGAGAACCTTGTGGAAAACCCGATGTAGCTTGAATTGGCTTGGATCTGTTGTTACCAATGTCGATGTATTGGATGCGGTTGCTTAGGTAAGATTTAAACCAAGCCACATAGTTGTTTGAGAATCCAAATGAGTATAAACGTTCTTGTGCTTTACAATGTCTAATGAAGTCAAACACCTTGGCAAAGTCTGTGTACACCACGTCAACTTGCTTGTGGCTTTCAATAACTTTGATTGTGCTGCTGGTAAATTCAATATGGTTTGTAGATGTTGATCTCTTAGGCATGAACCCATGTTGGTACGGTGAAACATGTCGAGGCACCACTTCTTTGAAGGAATTACATATTACTAGTTCAAATAATTTGGGTATAGATGAAATCGACGTTTTACCTCTATAACATGATACATCACTTCTATCCCCAGTTTTAAATAATGGGGTTATTCTGGTTATCTTCCATTTTTTAGGAAACTCTCCCAATCTCAGTGACTGATTGAACATCATGCAAAGAGGTAGTTCAAAATTGGTGTAATCTTTCAAAAAAAGAAGCTGGTATTTGGTCAGGACCGCAACCATCGCCGAATGTTTTAAGAGCCTTGTTTATATCTTCTATTATAATATGAGGTATTTCAATAGACAGGTTCCCTACGCTAGCGTGGTGGGGATTTTCATATTTATTAACGTCTTCTGGTCTAAATACAGATTGAAAAAACTCAGCGAACATATAGGATATGACTTGCGCGTCCGATGATGTCCCTTCTTTGAATGTCATATATGCAGGAAAAACCTTGATTTCACGTTTTGTCTTGAAAAAGCTCCAAGAGTGCTTTGGATCATTTTTCATTTTATCTTTAATACAAGTTATTTAAGGCTTGTATTTAGTCTCAAAATAGTTTTCAAAATGTTGGTTATATTCTACATATTTATTGTTAATTATTGCAAGAGTTTTAATGAACTCATAATCTAATCATAACTTTGATATATTCGGAATTAAGTATTGAGTGTTAGACTTATCCTTAAATGTATTGAGCTCGTTGAGCTGTAGTATAATGTAAAGGTGACACTATGGTTCGTAACTACCCGACAAATTTAAATAATCGGATATGAGGTATCATACAGAAAATCGTGCGGTCAGCTCTACTATGCATCAACCTGGTATAATTAACTGTGTATATAGTTTGCTGTAAGCTTCTCAAACCCAGCAAGTCCAACCAGTGAGATCAATACAATTTATAGTCATTAAGGCGATACGTGGGGAGATATGACAAAAAAATTTATTTCATATAACGCTTATGGTCACTTGTTTGAGCATGTGGCCAAGCGTTACATGAAATACCTATACTTGGAAACGTTCAAATGAGCAATGCTATTCCATTCTCTGTATTCATCAAATCATTTCCTTCCAAATGCTTTTTCTAATGGAGTAATACATTTTCTTTTATGAAAGAAAAGATGATTCGTAATGTTTGCATTGATTCGTGTGTGGTCAAAATCTTATCATTTTAATGTATAGTGGCTAGTAATGGACAATATATTCTATGGCATGGCTATAGAACTATGGTTATTCAATTGAAATACTCGGTCCTTGACTATCTTTCAAATCATGAAATAATCCGGGTATCCTTGTGCCATGACTTTACGTACGGTATCTCAGCCGGTTAGCATGCCGTCTATATGAAGGTAGTTTGCTAATTTTTTCAAAATTTTAAACGCTTGGACATAAATCGCTTGGACATTAATGTTCTTTAAATCAAGGGATTAGTGCTATATGTTCTTTTATATAAATGATTTGCAGGCTGGAATGAAGATGACAAAGGTGCTGCTTATTTATTTGTATGTACATAATATCACAGGAGCTTACCAATACACTCTATATACATGGTCAGATACTTTTGTTTATTTCCTAAAATGTGCATAATTGATTAGGCAAATTATAATTGACTTTCCCTTTAGTTTATTCACCTTGTGTAGATGTTAGACCTCAAAACCATTATGAAAATTGGCTTTGAATAAAGCTTAAGCTCGGTACGCACGGTTCATAAGCTTACTTATAACCAATTCCATTTTAATAAAAGCAGTTGGTATAGTACCTTGGATAACAGGTTGGGTTTTGATCTTGCTTGTTCCTCTATCCGTAACTTGACTGAAACCTAATGAGTGGATGACTGTTGACTGGTTGATTCCTGATAAGGTAATGTGTGGTCACGTAATATGAGCCTTTTCGATTAGAAATCCTTGACTAAAGGTTGTGTATTGCTTCTTTATTTGTCCCACCTCTAATTATGAAATTTTATGAAATCGATAAATGTTGGACAATATTTGATTTCTGATTCATTTGTTTTTGGGTAAAATAGTAGAATCATTATCTATTTTACCCAAAAACATTAAAATTTTGAATTTATGAAAGGACCATGTTGACATTTCCGTAAACCATTTCTGCCCTCCTTTTACTATAATATAACAAATTTAATAGTGTAGACTTGTTGTCTCCACACGAAATAGTTCTTGAGATACTCTGGTTCCTCTTCTACATACTATAAAAATAATATACTTTGAAGCATCTGAATGGTAACCTGCACGCCATGATACGTGTCTTATTCGCACGAAGTGATTTTCTGATCATTAAATTGCCTTTTGTGTCTTCGTCTATTTCGTAATTGGAGACTTTATACTAAAAGAAGGTCTAAATTTAAACATTTTCAAAAGTTTTTCCAACCAAAACTAGTCCCTGGAAGAATAATAACTAAACTTGTCTGCTTTGTTCATGGAACTGAAATTGCAACTATTTACATGTCTTTATGGGAAAGGTAGACATTCTACTATTAAACTTTGAAGATATGAGGAGAGAGCGTATTCAAATCACCGAATGACTACCGTAATCGAATGATGAAAACTATAGCTACATAACAGGATTCAAACCCGGTACCCTCTTCTTCAACTGGTCTTAGCTTTAACCATTGTGCCATTTGGTCGTTTAAAATGATCATTATTAAGAACTTTGTCGTATAAAGTTAAGGAAAAGCAGAAAATTGTAAATTTATTGGAAAGAGTTTCGTCCGAGAAATCAATCGAGCTAAATAAATTAACAGAATCGATTATAATCTTTGATGTACGTCTCTATACTTTACATTCGCATAATATTCCAGGTATATATGACCATTAAGAATTGTATTTATAATGAAACGCTGATCTTATCCAAAATCATCCTGAAATGAGAAATTCAAAGTCAATTTGATCAAAAACGAGCGTCTTGATGCGTGTACCATAAGAAATTCACTATAGGTATACAGAGATATATGATTATGTTTATACATTTCACAAATCGAAATCTAGGTATGGATGTGTATATAAACAAAATTACATGCCACAATAAACAATTTGGTTTATGATTATTAAATTTTCATACGAGTCATCACCTCTATGTTTATACTCGTACATATCCAGAGCAATTTACAATAAATTTTCGGTTGCTTTTTCAATTATTTTGCGGTTGGTTATAGAAATTCGGCGAAATAATAGTATAGCATATATATACAAGATTATAAACATATACCTATGTATATATGTGTACATATACCCGTGTACATATATACCATCATCGAACAAAGAGGAGGAAAAATCTATTTTCCTATCATATTTTCTATAGTTTTATTGTTATCGCAAATCGCACACAATTGTCATGGGACTTTCATTTCGAAAATATTATATTCGAAACCATATTTTTACTCGGTTTGACTTCTTTTGTTGTTGTGTAGTGTGCTGTTGTGTCGATTCACATTTTTGTTGTTGTCGAAAATAGAGTTTTCCCCGAAATAATCATATTTGTACCGCCAACAAATATATTTTTTTCGTTTATATATAGTTATTGATAATAACTTTTTTGTGTACAAAGCATTAAATATTTTTTGGTATAGAAAAGCAACTACCCCTCTCGTTTTCTCGATGTATCGGAAAATTTTCGAATTTCTCTATTGTTCGTAATTTATTATGGAAATTGATTTTTTTTCCCAGCACATGACGAAGTGAAAATTTTCAGCAGAGAAATGTTGAAATAGTTTTGTTTGCGTTGTTATACAAAATCATCGTATTTATGTTGATGAAACTAATATCTTAAGTCATTAGGGGTTGTGTGAGCACATGGTCTTGTGTAATAACCGAAATTTAGAACTTAATTTAGTAATTAAAATACGTTTCATCAAATATTTGATCGGAAAATTAGGTGATTAACAATTCATGGTTAACCTTTAAGTATCCATGCTGTTAAAGCTCATTCAACATTCATTGTATATTATTATAATGCGTTGTTCCGTGAAAGTTTTTCATAATTTATTTATGATAAAGCTATTCAGGACTGTAATTGCTCTATACCCTTAGTCATTGTAAGGTATAATTTTTTTCATGATTTTTGATTTTAATTAGTTGCTTTTGTGTCTTCAAATATGTGAATTTTTTTATCTCATGTTTCAAACTACCACGATAGCCGAACGGCACTTGCACTGCTAAATCTCGTTCCAATCTTGATTAAATCATGAACAGATCCAAAATCTAGTTGACTCAGCTAGTCGATCTTATAACTTCTATTTTCTTTGCTTTCCTCTTTATATGTGCAATGTGTTTTAGGCCCAGCATCAGCCTACTAAATGCTAACATCGATGAATAACTTAAAGTGTAAAGTTTGTTCTCTGGAGTTAAAAGTTGAGTATCTAGAGCAAATTATTGAACAAAATGCGATAGAGATTCATGGGATTCCAGTTTCACAAAATGAAAATACTGAGGAAGTAATAATTGATATTCTTAAAAAGGGTATTGACTATATTGTCAGCAAGCCTGATATTGACTATTGTTACCGAAAAATCAATCAAAATAAAACACCTACGACACAAACTTGTCCGCCAGTATATATTAAATTCACAAGGAGAACAGTAAAGCAAAAATTTGATGTTGACAAAGCTGGTTTGCCGATCGGAAGCAGGATTTTTATCAACGAAAGTTTAAGCAGAAGCAGAACCTCTACTTAAAATACCTACCTTAAAATACCTACTAAATTGATTGACAGCTAGGGCGCTGGATCAACCAGCCGATGAAGACGTTTGTCTTGAAATGTATGGCATCTTTTTGTATGTGGTCTGTAATATTCGTTTCGCTAGGCCGGTTTCGATCTGATGACGTCATTGACTCGTTATGTATGTGATCGAAAAGATCAAATCCATCTCATCAGGCATATGCGACCGGACTTGATGTATGTTGCATTTCGTTTCTATATATATTGTGAGGCTATGTTGCAACAGTTCTAGCGAATTTACAGAATTTGACTCGAAATCTTTTTTCGATTATTTTTGCTTGTATTTCACTATTGTGGCGTGACTATTCGTCGTATTTGTGAACGCCACAGGCTCCAATAGTTGTACTAATCACTTAGACAAAATAATCATTATATTGATTCGAATTTTTTCTTTTTTCCTACTGATATTTATGAAGTATGTTCTATTATATCTAATCTCAAAAATAAGGTTGCTTTACGCAGTGATGGTATAAGCTCGCTTGTGATAAAAAAATTTGGTTCCATTTTATGTTTTCCACTGGTCCACATTCTTAACAATAGTTTTTTTCAGGAACAATTTCCAACAACACTTAAAAAAGCTACAGTAATACCATTGTTTAATGATGCCAATTTAGTTGGTAGCTATCGACCTATATCACATTATCAGTTTTTTCCAAAATTTTAGAGAAGTGTGTTAAATCTCGAGTACTTTCTTATTTGGACAAAATAAATTACATTTCTCAACATCAATATGGATTTCAAGAAGGACTTAGTACTGAGAATGCACTAATGAAATTACCAACCTCTATTTATAATAGATGAATAGATTTAAATGAAGGCCATAATGTTAATTGCTTGTTTATTGATGTTAAAAATTATCCACAATCGGAATTCGCGGAGTATCTAATCGTTGGTTTCGATCGTATCTAGAAGATAGAATACAAGTATGTAATATCAATGGAAATTTGAGTGTATGTGGCATGCCTCAAGGTTCTGTGTTAGGGCCACTACTATTCCTTATTTACAGTAATTCAGTTCTTGAACTTAATCTCTATGCCGATTAAGTAGCGTTTACAGATGACCTGGAACTGAAGTATAGTGCTTATACTAGTTTGAGTTTATCTACGAAAATAACCCACGATCTGAAGATTTTACGGGCTTGGTTTGATCAACAATTTATGATTTTGAGTGATAAATCTAAAATAATTCAATTCAAAATAACAAATAATTTACTTGACAGAAATTGCAATTTTATATATTTATATGCATATTTACATGCATATATTTACATAAAAAATATTCTATCAGACATTTCAAAATTTTTGAAAATACTAAACCTAATCGTTTGGCTGGAGTTAATCAATTGAATTAATTCAGAGATCTTGATGTAGACTTTAAACGTAGAATACATAGAACCCGATTCTAAGCGGCAAAACCATTTCCTCGTCGAACACCAGAATTATTATCAAAAATTCTAGTCGCAACTTTGACACAGCAATTAAACATTGTTCACGCCATTTTAGGGATAGTATGATAACCAACCATATGATACTATTAAAGAAGGGGTTGCCTACGCCCAGGTGATCAAAACCTCAAACAACAATCTTATTCAAAAAATTAGGCAAAAACCTGTGGTGAATGAGCCCACTATTAGTAATATAATAAAAATTCTCACCGAGTTTTCGGCTAAAATGAGACATAATTTAAGCCAGCTTACTAATAGGTTGGATAAACTGGAAGATAATTTCAAGCCGCATAATAAACCACTAAAACAAAAAAAATAAATGACTGGAAAACTAATGGGCTTAATGTCTAAGAACAAGATGTATTCCTAAGAACCATGAACAAAGATGTCTAGCTTTAATATCAGAGACATACACACTTCACAGAAACATTTTTTTTATCAAAATTACGGGATATAGAACCTAATGGACATTGCATTCCAGTGGTCGTGCTCGATCTTAATCAAACAAACTTTCGTTTATGCCGTTTATGCAAGGTCCCGTAATAACCATTTATCATGGTAGTACGGAACTATGTTTAGGGGCGATTTACTGCTCACCATAAGACATAATATCGTACGAAATCAATATGTTTATTGAAAAAGGTGACTATACAACGTGAAACATACTGCGTTGGAATCTCGACTCATAATACTTATAAGGGAAAAGAACTGATAAGTGCAATCATGTTAGGTTGTGAATATTTCTCATCGCTTAAGCCAACAAGGTTGCTTATTCGATTGACTTTTATATTTCGAAAGGAGTATCGTCCAAATTCATTGAATTCGAAGGTATTGACGACCTCACTTCCGATCACACACCGGTCTTAATGACTCTGAGTACATAAATCTTAATAAAGAAAATGAAACTTAATCTTACTAATAAACTTACTGATTGGGAATTATTTAGTGAAAAACTGGACAACCTAATTCAGTTAAAAGTTTGTCTGAAAACTAAACAAGAACTTGAATTACGAGCAGTACATTTTAACAACTCTATCCGTGTAGCAGCTTGGCGATTTGAAAACTGATATATAAATGAAAGGTGTAAGAAGAGACGCAAATGGCATAGAACCAAAAACATTATTTACAAAAGAGATTTTAATCAGATAAGTACTTAAGCTAACCGGCTAATTAAAAGAAGCTTTCACTGAAAATTATTTGAAAGGACTGGGCCTTGAAGTTGACAAAGATTATTCTCTTAGGATACCAACTCAAAGCTACAAGAGACCGATAATCCAAGTGTCACCTATAAGAAACAACATCAGTATTTCAACCACACGACATACAATCTACAATTGATCCTATAAACTATAGTCTATATAAATTTCAATCAAAAATCAGAAGTTTCACCCCACTATAGGTTTAACAGACCATGTGAGACAGTTAACTTGACTTGATTGACGTTCTTTTGGCTCCTGAAATATTCATAGTTTGCACCATGCTAGGCTTCATATTAAGGTGTTTCAACAATACTTCTTACTATTAAACCAGTTGTGTGCATTGTTGTCTCATCAATGTTTGTAACTCTTTCGGACGTCCTCGGCCACAGCAGTGTTATTCTCAGTACTGAGATAGCCACTTCTTGTGACATTTTCGTTTTAAAAAAAACTTTATCACCAACCTGACCAATTTGAAGAATGTTTACCAACATTTTATCGCCGGTTAAAGCTCAATGGTTAAAAGGGTTTCTTAACACGCCGCGGTTTTGAGTTTGATTGTTGACCAAAAAAATAAAATATTCCGGGTGACATACTTCCGTTTGACTGACCACCTGCGATGTTCATCAATAAGTATAAATAGTTCTAAAGGTCTCAGTAGAGACGCGGTTGGGACCCTTTTACGGCCTTTAAGCCATATATTAATACTACCACCAACTTGACTATGATTTGAGATAGCAAAGTACATTAATATTCATAGTTGATGAACCGTCTACTCTTAATATTATTCTTAACCTTTAGTATAAAAAGGATGAAAAGCTTACCATTAGGAACCCAATGTGAGCTTTATTTGACAAATCAGAAAATGCTTCACCACTTTTATATTAAAAGTTTTATATTAAAGGACATATACTATTAAAGCCATGAGTGGATATGTAAAATCTAGCAGGGCTTCAGAAATCTAGCTTTCAATAAATATTAAATAAATACGAAAAGCTTGGAATAAATTTTTTAAAACTCAGAAGTTCCAAGATTAGATTGCTTTTCAGAGACTTGAGTTTTGTAACTTTTTTTTTGGTTCCTCACTCAATCCCACAAAGGTCCCATGATGTAAACCAGGTTTTCGTCAAAGTACACAGACGCGTTCAAACTAGAAAAGTTTGAATTAGAGCAGAGAAATACAGGAACATTCTTAAGATTGAACATAAGAACCCACCGATGTGATTGAAAGCTGCTGATAAAATATAAGTAATCATAAACATTCTCAAAACATTTGTCACATAGCAAACCAGTATGGCCAGTTAGAATAGAAACCAATATTCTGAAGTGGTCTTTCTTCATTGGACACATAAACCCTTTGTTGAAGTACTTCGCCTTAAAATAATGTAGCTAATGCACAGCTTTAGATTCAAAGGAGCAACTTTTTTTGATTGTTTCCCAATTATGAGAATAGTGGCATAGGAGCAACTGGTTCAGGTCTTTTGGAACATAAGCGAGAAACATATTTATACCCAGATAGTCTGCAATCTCATTACCTTCAATGTAACAGTGGACGTGCCTCCATAAGACCGTTACCTTGTTGTTGTAACCTAGATGGTCCCGAAAATTCTCTTTCAATCCCTTTTTGAGGTGGTTAGAGGATTGCTCATTATTTTTATAGTTGGAAACGAGAAAAGATGAAATGAAAAATTATGTTCTCAAACTGCCAGAAGTTTTGAGATCAAACGATAGACGGTAAATACCACAATCAGTGCCCAGAGATAGTAAGAGACATCTCAAAAGAATACAAGTGATTCGGATATCTTATTTAACAGGTCTTGTGAGAACCACATATCCCTTGATAGTTTCACCAGATCAAATGATTTGTTAAAATTAAAAATAGGCAGAAGCCTATCATTAACGTTATCAAATTCTCTCACAGCTCGTTCAAATTGATTAAAAATTGATGTTTGGCATAAAATGATGTCGAAAACAATCTACGCTCTAATACTCGTCCAACGAAATGCAGCCTAACATGCTTCACACAGAACAAAAGGATTGTAACTGAGGTAAATACAAAATGAGCTCCTTGGCTGGGAGTGAAGACAAAGACATGACTCCAGTTATTGGTCGAGAGATTCGACCGAGTCCCATGAAAACTATTATCTAAACAATACTGTTCCCTAAATGAGAATAGTGAGTTGAGATCTGATTGAACAATCAGATCATTGCAAAACAGTGAAAGCACATCTTTTTTCGGCTTCCTGTGAAAAATATGGACAAATGAAATTGCAATAATTTCAATAAAAACCACTCGGATAAGCTACCGAAATAAAATTGAATCGTTTATGGATAATGGTAACGAGTTTTCTTCAAATTTGCAATCAAACTGAATTTGTTTTTCCAAAACTCAATATAACATTTATAAAGTTACAAGGCTGGCATCGAAATATATTCATTTGTTTTATAATAAAGGCTTTAGTGTCTTCACACAATTTAAAGAGTTGTGGGTTAGTGTAATAGTGCAATTTAAAAGTAGTGGTACGGTTTCAAGCAAAGCTTTTGTTCTTATAAATATACTTGCAGAAAATACCAATTAATTCCTACGGGGCAAATGCATATACTTTCAAACAAACCTATAGTATTTATCTCGCTACTTATCACACAGTACAGTTTCAAATAAGCTTTCGATAATGTATATCCAACAAATCATTTATTATTCATTGAAATCCATTAGCAAGCAACCAGGAACTCAATGGGCATATCAGTCGAAATATAAAATAAAAAGCTCTCGTACTGCAACCTAGTGAGTATAAAAATCTATAAAGATTAAAACTCAAAAAAATACATAATGGAAACCATTTGCATAAATAACGTAGAAACATATGTGTTATTTTACCAGCACTTTCAACAACATCACAGCAACACAAAAAAAAAGTTATAACAATAACTTAAAAAGTTTATGAGATGCATTATTTTCAATTTTTTTTTTCTAAAAACATAAACCGGAAACGTCAAATAAATTTTACATATACATTCGCAGATGTTCACTGTTTTATAATAAAAGCTCCGTATAAAATGTGTCAACAGAGAAGAAAAGTTTTTTTAAGTAGAAACCAAAACTAAAAAAAGCTCATATTTAAACAAAAATTATTATAACAGATTTTTGGATGTTTTCCAAAGTGTTTTCTATACAGCTATACAGCCATATGCGAGTCATCAATCAATAATCGTTTATATAAAATCGAACGTGAATATTTTATGGTTACAAAAGGTTTTTCAATTCAGTACCTAGTAATTTGGAAAATTATTATTTTTTTTTTTTATTAAATGACAATTATTATGATTATAGTAATAAACTTTGCAATATGTCACGCGATTATATATACCCGTTGCTTTTTTACTTTATACCATATATGACATATCACAATTTATATTTTTCTACTTGTTGTTAGTACATTTATTCCAGTAATTGATAATAATATACATAATACTAAAAATAGTTCTTTGTGTTGAGAATTGTTTATGGTTTATAAGAATATCTACAAACGTTCGTATATAAATAGAGCCAATCGATATAATAACGTTTATATCAACTAGTTAGTTGTGCTTTATTGTTCTGGGAAAATAATAAAACTTTTATGATTTGTTGGATGAAGAATTAGAACAGACATTGTAATGTACATATATATAATGTAGATATAGCAAATGTAAGTACTTAGTAGCATTATATATGTAGACAGGTTAAAAAACTGTTGAATTAGAAAAACAATAATCTATTTTGGAACCAGAGTTATGTTCGAAAATTTAATATCAAGAAATGGGTGCATATATGCGAGATTCTCATTTATGTGCTCATTCAAAAAATATTAATGGTTGGTGGACTTTTTTTTTTTTTTTTTTTTTTTTTCGTTTATTTCTATGCCATCTGTTTTGGGGCTCAAGGCACTCCCAACTCTTTCGCGGTTCGCTTATTTACGTCCTTACCTTACGCTTTGCAGCCAAATCGAGGACGTACGGCTATAGGTCCGATTTTCCTAACCATCTGCACATTGCATAGCTCCATGCTAGCCTATAGTACCGACATGGAAGATGGGGCGGCCCATGGATTCTGCACTCCAACAGGGGGTCATAGTTGTGTTCATTCACACCACCGATCTTAATCAAGTGGTGAAAAATCCCTTTTGCAACCTGCCCCTATCGGGATTCGAACCCGGTACCTCCCGCTCCAACTGCCACAGCTTTAACCACTGCGCCACTTGGGCGGTCGGTTGGTGGACTTATTAGATCCAATATTGGTATGAAAGGGAATAAAAAGCCTTGAGTGTGTATGTATTTGAAAAAGAAGAATTGAAAAAGGTATCCGTAGAGTAGAACTACGAAAGTGTTGGTAGAACTACGTGTCAGAGATTACTCATATATAGAACCACCACTAGAGTTGTATGAAATAACCACTAGAGATGTATGGAATAATTGTGTCAGAGGTAAATTATGTCAAAGGTAAAAAGGCGAATGATAACATATACTGTATTTAAGAGGATCCCGACAAATAGTTAAAATTTCGGTAATATTTATTCCTGAAAATTTTAGTGGCACTCTATAAAAACTTCAATGGATGGAAAGGGAGTGTAAAATTTGAATGGATTAATTTTCTCTGGGCTAGGAAATCCTCTAAGTCTTTAACCCAGGAAAAAATAGAGTGTATATGTGAAGAAACCTTCCTTTGAACTCTAAATAAGGCTTGGATGAGTGTTCAAACATCCGAAAAGTTTATGGAATCTGAATCTCTTAAGGGACCGTGGAATCCGACAATAAAGGCAGGCTTGAAAAGATTATGTTTATTAGAACATTTATTTGCTAGAAACCACGTTTTTACAACGCAACTCTGCAAACGAATGCGAGGAAATGTGTGGGAGATACAAAAAGAATTACGATTATGTTATACCGGGATCTATTTCAGATTCTATTACGGTTGGGTTTTTATTGGCATATTTGTAAGTGGTTGTATAAAGTTATAAATTGAAAGACCATTGCACTTCTGCTAGGAAGCAACCAGCGCTCTATAATCTGTATACATGAGTTTAATTCTGAGAAAATGGAAGAGTAAATTTTTTAAAAACAGTCAAGTAAAATAACAGAAGAACTTTGTTGTGTAGTGGTCTTTTGAGACAACTTTAAAGGGCACACCTCTACCCGATGGTCCAAATTTTCAATGATGCTTAGGCATAATTGAGGTTCTTTGCCGTTAATGTGCCGAATTATCTCATCCTTTAGTTCTTGAATTGTTGCTGACTTATCGACGTGCACCTTTTATTTCAAATAAACCCAAAGAAAGAAGTCCAACGGAGTCGAATCACACGATCTTGGCGGCCAATTGACATCGCCACCGCCATGTAAGACAACACGGCCATTAAATTTGTCACGCAAAAGAGCCATTGTTTCGTTAGCTGTGTGTCAAATGGCACCGTCCTCTTGAAACCATGTATCGTCCACATCCATATCTTTCAATTCGTGCCATTAAAAGTTCGTTATCATCTCACGATAGCGAACACCATACACAGTTTCTGTCTGACCGACCTCATTTTAGAAAAAATACGGCTCGATTATGCCGCCAGCCCATAAACCACACCAAACAGTCACTCTTTGTGGGTGCATTGAATTTTCGACCATCACTTCTGATTATTGACGCATCCGCTGACGTGAAAATGTGCCTCATCACTGAAGATGATTTTCTTCGAAAATTGTTCATCCACTGTTGCTATTTCTTGCCACCATTCTGACCATGGACGACGTTTGGAATGGTCAAGAGGTTTTAGTTCTTGAGTCAATTGCACCTAATAAGCATGTAAATGCAAGTCTTTATGCATAATGTTCATTAACGACAAGCATGAGAGGTGCAACTGTTGGGCACGACGACCAGTTGTGGTGAACGGCTCTTCAGCCACACTATCGCGAACAACAGCAATATTTTCTGCAGTGCGAGCTGTACGAGCATGCACTAGTTCCTTAAAATCTCCTACAGACCCAGTTTGCTCAAAATTTTGCACGATTTTCCGATTGTGCGCACATTTGGATGATTAAATTGACCGAAAAAATCACGAAGTGCACGATTTGCATTTTGATTTGAACGTGTTGCTCGATTGTGTATCTTTCCATTGTTCAAATTGAGAAATGTCAAATTCAAATTGAGAAATGTCATTCAACATCAAGTTTTAAAATTTAACCACCCTTTACAATAACAAAAAAAAACATTTTAAATAACGAGTAAATTAAACTTAAAATGAGCCACATAGTTTCTATTTACTGAAACTGGTGCAAAATTTATAAACAAAAAATTGAAGTATTAATTGTTAGTCAATGACTTTTAGGTGGACCGTTAGTGGCCCGAAATTGTCAGCACATCTAACATTGAGTCGGATTTGCTAGTGATCTCATTAATTGAAACATCAAGCAGTAGAGGTCATAATCTATTTACGACGAGTGCAGAATACGCCTTCATGGTAGTGATAGGAGCGGTAGCTCGTGTGGGCAGGCATATTACTTGAGGGAAAACTGATCCTGTTTGCGTACATGTTGGTGACCATAGAAGAGGTCTGACCACTGAATGATTTATCGAAGATATATTTTTTTGGATCATGTAGCGTTCTACAAACGGTATATAGGGAAACATTGATAATTATGATGACAATGCCCAGTTCGTACCACTCGGTACTTTAATTTGAAGTTTAGTCGAATAGTTCTTTGTTAGTACTTCAGGAGTAAGTTTATCCTGTATTATTTTTGTTGTGATTTAAAGAAAATCGATGCATGTTAGGTATTGGAGTTGTAATTGAAGCCGAATAATTGGTAACCAATTCCAGCTTTCCTGTCTTTCAGGTGCTTACTTATTATCTTGGGTGCCAGTAGCACCTGTATTTTTTCCTTGTGTTATTTCTTCATTTTCGATATATAGGAAAATATTTAATAACGGGTGATTTTTTTGTGGTTAGGATTTTCATGCATTAGTATTTGACAGATCACGCGGGATTTCAGACAAGGTGTCAAAGAGAAAGATGCTCAGTATGCTTTGACATTTCATAACTGAAGCCGAACGATCTGCCACAACGTCGAATTTTCAGTGAATGGGCCCTAGAAAAGTTGGCAGAAAATCCGCTTTTTTATCGACAAATTTTGTTCAGCGATGAGGCTCATTTCTGGTTGAATAACTACGTAAATAAGCAAAATTGCCGCATTTGGAGTGAAGAGCAACCAGAAGCCGTTCAAGAACTGCCCATGCATCCCGAAAAATGCACTGTTTGGTGTGGTTTGTACGCTGGTGGAATCATTGGACCGTATTTTTTCAAAGATGCTGTTGGACGCAACGTTACGGTGAATGGCGATCGCTATCGTTCGATGCTAACAAACTTTTTGTTGCCAAAAATGGAAGAACTGAACTTAGTTGACATGTGGTTTCAACAAGATGGCGCTACATGCCACACAGCTCGCGATTCTATGGCCATTTTGAGGGAAAACTTCGGAGAACAATTCATCTCAAGAAATGGCCCGGTAAGTGGGCCACCAAGATCATGCGATTTGACGCCTTTAGACTATTTTTTGTGGGGCTACGTCAAGTCTAAAGTCTACAGAAATAAGCCAGCAACTATTCCAGTTTTGGAAGACAACATTTCCGAAGAAATTCGGGCTATTCCGGCCGAAATGCTCGAAAAAGTTGCCCAAAATTGGACTTTCCGAATGGACCACCTAAGACGCAGCCGCGGTCAACATTTAAATGAAATTATCTTCAAAAAGTAAATGTCATGGACCAATCTAACGTTTCAAATAAAGAACCGATGAGATTTTGCAAATTTTATGCGTTTTTTTTTAAAAAAAAGTTCTCAAGCTCTTAAAAAATCACCCGTTATTAATAATGACAATGCCCAGTTCGAATCACTCGGCAGTTTATGAATGTGGGTTGGTTAGAAGCAATTAAGTATCCAATTCTCACTGGAAAATGATCAAAAATATGACGTCTTGGTAAGGTCACGTCTAGTGCTTTATTTATAAGGTCACGTCTATAGTGCTGGATTAACATTTAAAGTTTTTGAATATTCATCCACTTATAACGAGTGTCGTACTCACTGTGGTTTAATTATGAGATTAATTTTTCATTGGCTTTAAAAACTTAAGAAATTTCTGTGAGAACGACTCAAAACAGAGAGCCAAAATTGATTGCATATGTTTATTTATTACATATTGCATATGTTTATTATTTTCCTTTTTTAAATAAGAATAACTAGAATATAAAAATAGTGGAAAATTGTTAAATCAACTCAGAATTGAATTGTACTCCGAATAAACCTTTTAAAAAAGATTTTTGTTGTTAAAGTTATTTCATCTCCTCCACGACTGCAACTTTAACTCGTGCAGTTCGAAATAATGTTAACATTGGCTCGAGTGGAAGTAAGTATTGAAGAAATATCAAAACATTCATCGGGCGACATATTCAGCTGTTGGTGATATTAAGGCGGTCAAGCATGTATTATACTTCAAATTGTCATGCTTCACCAGCTCCAATAGTGATTTGGGAGAACCGTTCCAAAAACTTTAAGTCAGATGATATTCTTGACAAGAAATAATTTGTAAAAAAGTATTTATGGCTCATATATCTTTCAAGAATTTACGACAATTGAGTTAGTTTCCAACTATCATCCTAATATTTTCAAATCAAATATCTGCCCCGTTATATTTGTCATTGAATATTGACTAAATAAAACAGTAGTTCTGAAAAAACAGATCTTTTTGAAGCTTATAACTTTATTGAGCTTTGATTGATTTTTTGACTAAACCAGTTTATATTGGTCGGATTATATATATATATATATATATATATATATATATATATATATATATATATGTATATATATATATATATATATATATATATATATATATATAAATATAAATATATATATATATAAATATATATATATATATATATATATATATATATATATATATATATATATATATATATATTTATATATATATATATATATATATATATATATATATATATATATATATATATATATATATATATATATATATATATATATATATATATATATATATATATAACATAATGCATTGCAATCTATAATTCTAACATTGCAAGATATTTTACGCTTTAACTGAGGTAGACCAAAAAGCTCCTTTATAGTCAATTCAAACTCTTTATACCAAATAGCAAGTGACAATCTTAACCGTAGTTGGTTTTATTAGATAAAAGTATCCAACCCAACATAATTTCTCATAACATATTTTGCTTAAACATTATTATAAAGGTGGGGACTTTTATTAGCGATGCTCTCCGGCTTAACTTATACTAACACGTGAAAGTTAAGCCGCAAGGCATCACTACTAAAAGTCTAGCAATTCAGTTTATGTTTTGGTTCTAAACTAAGCTTTTAATATTTTTTATCGGTGTTCGATTAGCACTTATTGTTTTTTTTCAAGACGTAAGCAAACAATAGAAGGCCAACGGTACAGTTGAATTTTTCCTAGTACATAGTGCTCCTTTGATCTATCGACCAATATTATAGATTTTTTAAATCCTAAGCAGTTGCAATAATATATGTTTCATTTTGGAACAATTCAGTGTGGAAACGTAGTCTTTTGACCTAGAAACTGAATTTTTTACTGCTAAGGGACTAGGTAATGTTGTCAGGTTATAACGATCATAGTTCTATCTTTTTATTATAATTTTATCATTATCAAGTAATCGGTCTCAATGAGATATTGTCTGTTCGGTGACTTAACTTGTCATAACATACAGATGATAATTTCTGTTGATTCAAGTATATTTGTACATCTTTTCATGTTTCTTATTCGAAAGCTTAACTAAGAACATATTAGAAATCAACTTAGATTTAGTAAATCAACAAAAGAGCTTTAAAGTGAGTCATGAACAGTGTTAAAATAGTGTATCTATAGTTATAACAGAAATATTGGGATGGTCATGTGGTAGTAGTTAGGTATTTGCATATTATCCATCAAATCAGATGAGTGATGTAATTATAAAATACACGAGAGGAAACTTTGATCTCTATATAATCGTAGGAACTGAAACTCGTTCATTAAAGAGCTTTTGTTTAGAAAATGATCATATAGGAATGGCAGGTAAGAAGGTGTTGATCTTTAGAACATATATACTATTTATTAAATTTATTTCACTCGAAACTACTGATGGATAAACATATATTTGCTGAAGTCACCAAAGATTGAAAAATCGATGTATCTTATGATTAATGAATCCATTAAAAACCAACTATAATGGACAGTGAAAAACTGATCGATCATAATTTCAGTAAAAATAACGTCTATAGGTCAGTGTTCGTAAAAGTTATGATTTTGTTAAAATTATTAATTAAATAATAATAATATAGACTATATAAGTTAAGGGTTTGATAAATTATTTAACTTTTTCTGAATAAGGGTGAATTATTCATTTAAATATGATTTGCAAAATTTCAAATTAATATTCATAAAAAAATTGATTTTCTGAGTCAGTAATTGGGATAATCAATCAACATAATTGATTTTTTTTGTTTCGTATGAGATTAGACTGTAGACAAGCTCAGTATACATAGACATGTAAACATGATATAAATCCTTATAAATGCAAAGCTTTTTTTTTGTAGAAATGAAACTTTCCTAATTAGTTATGCATGATTGAATTCAAAAGCTATTATATCTTTATACTTTCTTTGATTTCATATTCATAAATTTTTTTTGTTAATGCTGAAAGAAAATATATTTAAATGAGATTTAATTGAAAAACTTTACCGTACGACTATATATAGTGTAAGGAATACGCTCTGGTTTTAATTTTGTCGATACGGCACAAAAAAAAATTGTTATGAATCGAAAGTTAATTCCAGTGTATGCTTTCGCATAAACTGTATATACTGTAAATATAGCATGTATGTAGAGTAGATACGGATAGCAGCAAAAAAATACGACATTCAATAGTTTCGCTTTTGTATTTATGTACATTATATGTACTTGAATATTTTATGGTGAACGTAACAAAATATATTTCAGCATGTGCTTCAGTTAAACAATACACAAAATAATTGTAGTGGTTCGTGTACCCAAATAGAAACGATTTTATTTTTTTGTTACAATCATGCATATTTCGATTAATGCTCTTGAGACATCGATTTCGAAATAAATTTTCTATTGTTGGAATGTTAAAAATATTTTCGATTACGTAAATGGTTTGAAGATAAAAATAGTAAGAATAAAGTTAAGATTGTGAATTGTGGGTTTATTTTCATCACTGTTTTAACTTTATGTATAAAGAAATTGGTTGCATTTGCAGCCTACAGTACCGCCGTGAAAGATGAGCCGGTTTATGAATTTTGCACTCCATCAGAGGATTTCATATAGAAATACTTGTTCAGCAAAATTGATGAAAAAAAATGTTGTATTCATATAAATTGTTGTTTTGCTCCGTTTAAAGTACGTTTCGAATCTATTGTAGATACGTTGCCCAATTTCGTGAATTTTCAATGAACATATCTTATTTTAAGTTTCTCAAATCGATTATATACTGCTGCCATTTTAGAACTGAAAGATCTTCATGATAAGGTAAAGCTTAAAACTTTTCATAACTAAGCTCAGCTCAATTTAAAAACACACATACTACAAAGCAGTTCTTTGTTAAGAATATATCTTTAAAAGTACCTGTTTTGAAATAAAACTTGATTGTTGTGTTCAAAATGTAAATTTAATTATTAATTTTGATCGCAACTTATGTCAAAAATCGTAAAAACATGATCAAACTTGGTACCAAAAGCTTATGGTTTAAAATCTTACTCGTCTTTTGAACCTTTAAAACTTTCAAAGAACAACTAATGCGCAAGGAAATGGTCACTCTTAATGAAAAGCTCATGTAAACTTAAATTGAGCTTTTTTTGAGTCCAAATAGCTTTTATTTTTCAAAATTAAGCTTGAAATTATATATTTATAAAAGATTTGTTAAGATTTACCTTATGTCGATAATTTAAACTGTTACATTGTACATTATAAAAAGTATTGTGGTTGTTGTCAACTAAAAGTTGTTGTTGTCAACATACAAATGTAAGGTTTTTTTTTATTTTAAAGTTTGGCTCCAATAACTGACAGTCATGTCGTCACATATCTTGTTTACATTTTTTATTAATTTACATTTTGAATATTTTGCCTTCTTTCTACCGGTAGAGAAGATAAGCCAAACCTACCCCACTCATTACTCTTTTTTTTTTTTTTTTTTTTTTATTAAGGCTTGGCTCCAATAATTGACAGCCATGTCGCCACATACAATATTTACATTTTTTTTTACATTTTTATTTTATTTATCGGTAGAGAACTGGATATTCCCTATCTACATCTTTCTGGCTGTTGATTTCAAATTATTATATTACTCATTTTCACAAATTCATACATTTCCTTATAAGCCAAACCACCCCCATTCATTACTCTGGTTAACTTATTTGCATTGTGGAGGATGCTGAAGCATGATCTGACACGATTGTATTTCGGGCAGACTAATATCAAATGTTCAACCTCCTCCACCATGTCACACAACACACAATCTTTTTCCTCACTCAATCGACGTTTCCACAAGCATTCTTTCCAATTTCCATGGTTCAGTCTGATTCTCTCGATTGTTCTTACCATTCGTACATCTCCTTTGAGTTCCTTATAAAAAGGGGTTCTCAAAGGGGAAGCGCACAACTCTCTGTACTTCTTTCCTTTTATCAAACATTTATCTTCATATTCACACTCCCATTTTCTCCACAGATTCATCTGAATCATTCGAAGTACATCTCTTACATCCTTCTTTTCATACTCCTGAACCAATTCATTCATTGTACCCTTCTTTGCTAACATATCAGCTCTTTCGTTCCCTTCGATCTGTCGATGTGATGGTACCCAATGTATTGTCACATCACATTGACAGATACGAACACACTCAAAAATCATATCCACATACACATTGCCTTGTACTCCACCTCCACATTTAACCAAACCTATTCCACTCTTGGAATCGGAAAATATTACTATTTTCCGATTACCATCATTCACAGCCAGTTTTATTCCTTCATATATTCCGATTAGTTCTGCGTTCATTATACAGATGCTATTATCCACTTTGAAAAATTTCTCCACATTCATTCTTGACATAAATACACCCACACCTACTCCGTTATCATTCACACTAGCATCTGTATAAATCATTACGTGCTGCGAATACTGCTGACCGATTTTCTCAAACATAATTTTAGCGATGACTTCATTCATTCCCTTATTGAATTCCTCCATATTCATGCATACAGTAAGGTTATTAGGAGCGGGATGCGGACCGGCATTACCTATACTCAAAAACATATCCATATGTTCAAGTGCAATGCTGGATCTATATGTTGGTTTGTACACCGCCCTATTTTGAAGCCTTACTACCATCTCATTCCAAAACTCATTTTTCCTTATAATCATTCTCGCGGTCTCTTTCACTATGATCCACTCTCTCTTGTAATCAAGCGGCCATTCACCCATTTCAGACCACAGAGTATGTATTGGGGTTGAATTAATCGCGCCCAATACCACTCTGGCACACGCATTCTCCACTTTCATTAATTGGCTAAACGCCCCTTTTGAACCATTTCCATACACACTAATTCCATATCCTATTTTGGAGGAAATAAGGGCCTTTCTTAACATATCAGTCACACTTGGGTGAGCACCTCATTTAGGTTTGCTCACCCTTTTAATTACATTTAAGCGTTTCTTGCAATCGTCTTTTAAAATACTCATGTGCTTTCCAAAATTCATGCGTCGATCAATCCAAATACCCAAATACCTGTACGTGTTCACATGTTCAATTCTAGTATTGTCTATCTTAATGTTAACATTTACATCATTCGTTCTAAAACTCATATAAGCACACTTACTAGCATTTACTCTTAAATTTAGTTCTTTCATTTTTTCCATTAATTCATCCACCCCGTTTTGCGCTTTTTGAGCCGCCGCATCAATGCTTCTTCCTTTACCTATTACTACAAAATCATCTGCAAATTGCAGAAGAATTTGGTTTTCAGCATTGATGCGGTGTATCTCACTCGTATATAGGTTGAACAGGGTAGGCGATATCTTACTCCCTTGGGGAAGACCAATATTCGCCACCCCTTCCAACCCATATCCGCTTCCTTTCAAAATAAATTTTCTGTCACTCATGAAATCTTTTATCCACATACACACTTTCCGTGAAAATCCAAATTTCGAAAGAATTTGTTGCAATTTCCACGGAACCACGTAATCATAAGCCCTACGTATGTCCAAAAATACCGCAACTACTTTCATGTTATCCTTTTTCACTTCCCACACAAACTTTTCCACACACTCAATTGCAGAGTGGTTCTTTCGAAATCCGAATGTTGTTGCTGGCAACAAATTATTTTCATTCATAAACCATTCGATTCGTTCTTTCATCATTCCATTTAACAATTTTATAAAGACATATGCCGCGATAATTTGTTGCCACATTCGGATCTCGATCTCGTTTAGGAATGGCCACCACTCTGCTTTCTTTCCATTTATCTGGTATTTTTGAACTCATCCACACTTTATTTATCACCTCAAGTAGAATTTGTTTTGCTGACTCATTCAACATTTGAACCATTTTATAGCTAACACGATTTGTTCCGGGAGTGGTAGATTTAGAATTGTCTAGCACTCGTCGGAACTCCTCACACTCAAATTTTCTATCTAATCTTTCATTTTCACTAGTTCTCTCAATTTCATTTAGCTCATTTAAATCATTTTCCACATTTAAAATCATTCTAAGAAATTCTACACCTTTTTCGCGGTTCTCACTCACCACATTACTCACATTTAAATATTTACCATTCACTCGATTAAAGAAACTCCATACGTCCCTAGTTGTTGTGGTATGTGTCATTTGGGACACATATTCCCGCCAGCTTTTCCTTTTGGCTTTGCGAATAGCCTTCTTCAACTTTCCATTCATTCTACCATACAAAATTTTATTCTCATTACTCTTATTCCTATTAAATTCACGCAAGGCTATTCGCTTTCTTTCATACCAGAATTGAATTTCATTATTCCACCATCCATGTACCCTTATATCTTTCAGATCCACAATTTTAATACACTTTTTATTCACTCGGTCTATCACACTATCTAACTGGCATTGACTCATTTCATTTTCTCCGAGAATCTCATTCATTTCTTGCACCCATCTCCTACTATTCATTATTTCACACTTCTTTCTAAACATTCGATTATCATTCATGATTATTTTAATCATGAAATGATCTCCACCCAAATTCTCTTCTTCGACATTCCAAGTGACTCGGCCGGCCAGCTCAATAGATGTCAAGGACAGATCTAGTGCACTGGCCGTACCGCCTACATTCGCCATCCTAGTTGGCCTCCCATCGTTCAAGAGCACTAAATCGGAGTCTTGAATTAGGTCAGCCAACTGGTTACCACGTACACAATTATTCACACAACCCCACATTCTAGCATGAGCATTCATATCACCTCCAATTATCAAGTCACTTTTACCTCTCACCCATTCAAACAGTTTCTTCAAATCACTCAACGTTTTTCTTCTATCATCTTCCTCACGTGCTTGGGTTACATACACACTTACTAGTAATAAATTCCTTTCCAAATTAGTGGTCGATGCGGCAATTGCCTCTATAATTTCAAACGTCGGAAGCGGTTGTTGTTGGAGCTTCATACTATTTTTATACAGTATTGCCACTCCACCATAACCGTCACTTCTTGGTTTGGAAAGGTTGGCTTGGTTACATTTATACCCTCTTACATTAAACGTCTTATTCACACGCTCCCAGGTTTCACTAATAAGAACTACATTCATATTGTTCTTGGCCAGATAATTTACCAACATATCTTTTTTGGCATATAAACTTTGAGTATTTATCTGGCCAATAACAATTCTATCACTCATATCCTCATTTACACATTAAAAATATTACATACCGGGCAAAAGATGTAAATCGGGAATATCCGTTCAATTTTGATCAAATCTAAGTTGGTGTAGGCCTTCATTGTGGTTTGATGTCGTTTGTTGTTTCTAGTTGTATTTGTTGTCTCTCATCGGCGTTATTTTCATTGGTAATAATGTTGAATGTTCCATCTTGTAGAAAATGTTTGTGATGTGTGTTGTTGTTTTATGTTGATTATTATTGTCCCGTTGATTATGTGTTGACCATGAATTGTTATTATATTTGTTGTATTAATTATTTTATTATTCGTTAACCGTATTATTTGGTTCATTCGTTGTTATTTATTCTGCTCGGTAGTGAAGGTGTAGTAAAGTTATTGTTGCTGGTTGTGTTTTGTGTACATGCCGTTGCAATTTGATTTTGATGTTCCTCCATGAACGCAATACGATTTTTGGAGCTGGTATATCTGCCTTTTTTTACTGGTCGCCCTCGCTTGCTCAAAATGACAGACACATCTTCATTTTCAGTGTCCATACACGACGAATCGGTTTCTTGTTTTCTTTCTTTTATGTGATCTTTAATGTTGATCATTCGTTGTACGTTTTCAATTTTGTTTTCTACCTCCTGTTGCATATTCGAGATTTTTGCAATGTCACTGTATTTGAGGGGATCATTAATATTAACTGCTTGTGTTTTGTTTTGCTCGTTTGTGACTTTGTTTTGAGTATAATTTGAATGTGTTGGTACTCTCGTTTCTTGTGACGTTTCTAATAATTGTTGTTGTTGCGGCAACTCGTTAATTTCACTGTTAATTTGAGGGCAATTTTGTTTTTTGTGTGTAGCTTCTCCACATTTAAAACACCGCTCTTTCATGCCATCGTAAAAAATTCGTATTTTGATGTTTTGTATATATATAAATTGCGGTATCTCTTTTGTCTATTTCTATGTATATACCTCTTACACCCGAAAACACTGGTAGCAATGAATTGGCGCCAAATCTTTCTCGACGTACTGACATTATTTTGCCATAACGGAGCATTGCCTCACTTAACGTCTTGTCATCTATTTCTGGAGATAGATTGAACATTCGTACGTAGCGAATTATTCCACTTGCTCCTTTGACTGTAACCTCTGTCGTTTTCCCACTTGTGTATGTAAAGACTAAAACGTTTGCTTCTTCTAAAAATTCCAGATATTTTTGTTCTGTATTGAATTTTATATATATACACCGATCGTACAAATCCTGATACAAGGTATGGATGTCTTTCGCGGTTAGGTCGTTATCAAGAACAAATCGCATCATCTCTTGATCACTGGGATTCGGATCTGTATTTTGGAACTGTACTTTGGCTGTGTTTTTTCTTAAACTCTCCATATTTTCGTTTATTTCCTCAACCTTTTGACGGGTTTATGTTTTTTTTTGGACTACGCAAAATTGCGCTCAAAAATTATTTTGTACTGTTTAACACTTGTCACTTTATTTTTTATTTTTCGTTTTATTTTTTTTTTGTTTTATTTTAATTATTTTTTCTTCGATGTGCACTCTACTGCTGTTCAAATCGGAATGCGTTTTATATATTGTATATTCATGATAGAAGAATCTTACATCTTGACAGTAAACTTACAGTTAACTTACAGTACAATCATAAAATTGAATGAAAGCTCCTTCTTTCTACCTTATAATTGGAAACAAATTATTAAATGACATTATAATGAAATTTAAATTTGTGGTTTTATTTTCATATATCAACACAAATCGCATTTTCAATTTTATCTGAATTTCAGACTGTTGGTCAAACAACCTCAAATAAAATTAAATAAGAGACGGTATCACAAAGAAAACAATTTCATTTAAATAAATAAATCATAATTCATATTTTAAACTCATCTTAACGAAGGTTTCTTAACACAGCTCTCTATACGGTTTGTATTCAGATCATTGACGCTTCAGACGCTGAAGTCAAACCTATTTCCTTATTTGTTTTCACATTAAATTATGATAATATACCATTGGCCACTACGAAACTATGATTTAAGCCGTCACTTCACTTTTCACTTTACCACTTGAATAAAAAGAAAAATCTATGGCTTAGAGGCCGTAAACGGTCCTTACCGCGTCTCAATTGAGACTTTGTTACGTAAACTTTAGACCATGCGGTCACTCACGCATACAAAAATTATCCCGCGATCTCTACCTGCAGCTATGCCACGGCTAAAGCTCGGTCTGGGGAAGTTCGTCGTGGTGGAGTCCCGCTGAAACCTAGGATGCTGCCAAAAAAAACACTGAACCATACTTACCCAGCACACACATCAACCCATGATCTTCTTCCGAACAATACTTGAATTAGCACATTATATTCTTAAATATGTGAACCATATAATTTAATTTTAACAACAAAAACGATATAATAATATCAATTAACATTAGTTCATCATATATAAAGCTTATTTATTATACGGGATTCTTTTACGATTGATACATGGTTAACGATATCGATATAGCCACTAAAATATTGGCGCGTGGATACTCGGAGCTTCGTGTAGCACGTGCCAACCTAGAACGAAAAAGAAAACTAAACATGAACGAGAAAGGGGTAGCTCTTCAATGGCCTGTAGAAAATATAGCATGTAGAAAAAGTGATAAGAACACCGTATAACCATACAAACTCCAATAAAATAACTACAAATATAATAAACCAAACTTAATTGATGGTTTCTCAAAAAGAACTATTTAAAAACGAAAATATGTCGCCTTCCCTGCTGTCTAAGGTTGGTCCGTCACATCACCGTTAGTACAGCTGCTACTTTTCCACGCGATCCTTCCCACGTGATCACGGCCCACCACTTTATACGTTTTTCCACTGCACTCCGTCACACACAAAAGTATATACATACATAGTCCGTTTTTAACTGATTGAGGTTGGATTTTTCCCAATGGTCATTGATCCATGTGATAAAAATGGATGCCAATGAATTGATAACAATACGGGTTTTATTTCTTGATAAACATACCATCACCCAGCACTATGCACTAGCTGCTACTCGTCTGTAAGAGGTGAACAAATGTTTCCCCTTTCAATAATTATCATGGGCTTCGGTTATTATCGGGTTATATTATTATATATTATATTATCGGGCGACCGTAACAGCTTTACGAACCAGTTTTTTAACGATTGGTAAAGATTGTAGGTGGTCAGCCCCACGAATGTTTTTACACAAAAACGTGATTTTATGTCATCCGGTGGCATGTAAATTTTTTGTCATCGGCGGGAATCGAACGCGTGATGAGAAACTCTCTTAACCATTTAGCTAAAACCGGCGACATCTGGCTAAAAAACTTGTGACATATGGCCATTTCGCATATATATATATATATATATATATATATATATATATATATATATATATATATATATATATATATATTTATATATATATATATATATATATATATATATATATATATATATATATATATATATATATATATAATATATATATACATATACATATATATATATATATATATATATATATATATATATATATATATATATATATATATATATATATATATATATATATCTATCTATATATATATATATATATATATATATATATATATATATATATATATATATATATATATATATATATATATATATATATATATATATATAGTCGCTACCACTACCGCTTGAGGCGTCGAAGATATTATAACTTCTTTCCGACTACACCTGATAAATAATATGAAAAATATTTCCCGAAGCGTACTGATCATTGACTACTACGACGTTTAGTGTATTGATATAGGCATATCCGTCACAATATTTTCGAATAACCTGTTGATATAATCAGTGTTTTGATTTTTTGGTACTAAAAGGAAAGGAATTGCATCGTCGTTGCATTATGACTGCTTAGAACAGGTTAAACAAATACAATCAAACTAAAACAGCAAGGAATTATGGTTTTAACACTTGTCTTTTCTCTCGAATATCGACCATCAATTTAGTATATAAATCAAGCACACATAACCGATTAAAACGATAGCCATCAATAAGCTTAAATATTTTTTAGTTTTTTTGCCTCCGTGTCATTAATGGGCAAACCATTTTATATAATTGTATATATTTTCACACTCATAAATATTTAATTATCATCGGTGTTGTTATTGTCACGTTCTTTAGTTGTTGTTGTCAACTTGTTTTTTCAAAGTATCGAATTATTATTTTGACATGGAAAGCTTCGTACTGGATCTTACGATTTAAACATATCGTAACATAAATTCGATTAAGATAGTAATGGGCCTGATGATAGTAATGTGTGTAACATTAACCATTTTGCACCCAGTTCATTGCCACAATTGAAAATTAATGTGACTCAATCTTTTAATAAGTAAAACTGCCTGGTAGGTTAAATTTCACTATATACGTTACGTCTCCGTTACATATACGTTCAGTTAAATTCTTTCCCGTTTTTGATCCGTCTCGTTATGTCATAGGACAAGTAGTCTGTACGAGGTGATAATATGGTCTAACAAACACTTAATCCAATAATACCTGATATTATGATATAAAAAATCCACGTTGAAAATAAAATATGGGTGACTTGTTTACCTCTAGTAGAAAAGTTCTTCATCAGTAGTCCAGTTACCTATTCATCCTGCTTAATTTTTGGGCAGTTCATTTAAATTTGTAGGAAATTAGTATTAGTGTAGATACTGTTTGAGCGAGAGAATTTGAAACTACTTTCGTAGGCACTAAATCATTACAGATGCTATACTGGAATTCTGGGGTTCCAGTATAGCATCTGTATTTTCCTCTCGTTTTCCTTAATTTTCTATATACCTTTTTACTGAATTACCAATTATTTCTCGTTTGTTTTTCGTATCGTCATTTTTCATTGTCTTATAAGCTTCACCCAATTGCGTTAGTTGATTTCATTTATTTTTCAGTCACTGATCTCTCATCGGTTTGTACATGTTTTAAAAAATGATTCAAAAGACGGTACGTGTGTTGATGCCCATACTCACGGAAGCAACTGAAAAGGATTGCTAATCAATTGAACTATTTTAAACTTTCCAATTGCTTGCGAACTCTTAATGGAAAATACATTGTGATACACGTCACTAATTTGTGATCTAAATGAACTATCTTTTTAGACCTTATTACGTTAGATATAAACTCGAAACTCAATATTGAACTGAATGCACTTCTCCTTTATATAGAACAACAACCCAACACGTTTCAGCCTGTTGATCAAAAAAACCTTTGCATTTATATATGTACGAAACTGATTGGAACCGGAATGTAAGCGGATTCCAAGATGTCCATTCGTTTACAAAGTAGATTTACTTTAAGTAAACAGAGCGAAACTGGTTAGAAACGGAAACGGAACGTATAGTAAGAATCAACCTTAATGTTGAAGCAGAATGTTGAACTTAATGCACTTCTGCGTTGTATAGAACAACAGCGTATTGTTCCTACTATCAACTCCGTTTCCAACACGTGTCAATCTGGCCATCAATTAGTGACGAAGTTGATTGGAACCGGAATCTAAACGGAATATGCGGAACATATAGTTATCAACAATGACGTTGTCAAATAAGGTCCCAGTAAGAGTTTAAAGTGATGCTGTTGTGAGTCCCTAGGTGTTTGAAATAATCATATATGATTTGGGCACAAATAAAATGCCATTTCAAGCACCATCATACCTATATCGCATTTCATTTTGTGCACTGACTTTTGTAATCTACAACATACATTTTGTTCTGTGTCATTGATTTGGTAATGCTTCATATGCAAACATTCGGGGATTTTAAAACAGGTTCACCTTATTGTTGCATTTAATGTACCGCAATAGACTTTGTAATTTAAAAGCTCACAAATTTAATTTAATTTAAAGTCTTCAAATTACTCAACATATTTTAGTATAACTCGCTTTGTAAAAGCTTTAACAATAATTTATAATTATATTTGTTTCTTATTTTTCTGCATCCCGATTCTATTTTGGATATATTTATGAAACTTTGTAAGAGCATTATAAAACCATTTCCTCAATCAACAGTAAGAACAACAACAACATTTAATGTGAAAAACGAAAAGTACTTTGTTGGTTAAATAGGAAATTGAATTCATCCCACAGGAAAGTACACTATGCAACGAGTTCGTCTGTATACTAACCGATATGCGTCAATCGATTAAAAATATATTTTTAGAATTTTCCATTTCCAAATATTATTTTTTAATTTTATTATATAATATAATTGAAATAATTCATTCAAAGTTGAGGTTTTTAAAATAAATTCATTTTATTACGAGTCAATCGTTTGCTATTCAAGTGAAACTATTTAGTTTACTTAAAGGCTGTGTAGATCGTTCTTTAATCTTTAGAAAGCATTTTAAAGCAACAGTAGTAACATTTAACGAGCTTTTCACTATAGCAACTCTCATACTCACTGACATCAATATACTGTTGTGTGGACCATTTAACTCATGACTGTAATTCCAATTATGTCCACTTTACCAAACTTTCAAATTTGTTACATGTGAAATAAAACTAATTGGGATAATTTGAGATCTTGGGATTTAGCACTGTGTGATGAAATTTAACCTTCTAATAATAAAAACGGACTTATTTTGTCTCTCTATGGCCCATATGATTACATTATATGATGGGAACAATTAAATATGTTGCGTTCTTAATTTAAGGTATAATGAGATGCAAGTATCTGAACTGTTGATTTTTCCAAACATATCTAAACAATGACAATGATTAAAAAGAAACGTATTCTAAAAAACTTATGCAAACGGAAAACGATGTTGCTGTACTACAAGCTATATACAAAAATATAACATATATTTGGTTTAAATGAGCAAACCATTATATAAATGTACCAATTCACACTGTAAAAAATTTCTATTATTAAATCAAACATTATAAAATAAGAAGTAAAAAATAGCAACAATATTATATAATCTCGTATGTACTAATCTGTTCACAATATGATTTCAATTTCCTTTTATTTTTCCCACATTTCTTTTACATTTAAACGGAAAAATTTTCTTAAAACGAAGTTAAAAATCGAATCGTATATGTGTAGCTCATATACAATGATGTAGATGTACCAAACAAGAAAAAACTACCAAACAAAGAAAATTTCCATACAAAATCATTTTAGAATATAATCCGATTATTTAGCATGTCGATCATTTCCTTGTATGTATCGTATATTATATATCCTCGTATGTACAACGTACAAAAAGCTCGAAAAAAAAGGAACAAAAATATTTCCTTTCGTATACAGTAAATTAGAAAAAGCACAAAATTGAACATTCAAAAGCGATGGAAAACATGAAAAACGAATGTTTTACAATTTTTTTTGTGCTTTTGTGCAAATTATGATGTTTGACGAATGATTTTGTTAAATGAAACGTAAAAGACGGTAGAACTAGAAAATGTTGGATTATTATAGAATGTACGAGTATATATGAAATAAAATCAATTGGAATGGAAATTTGTAAAATTTTTCCGGGATAAATTCGATTTTGATGGGATAAAAATCTGCATCGCATATACATCTGTTTACAGGTACGTATTTTTTTGATATTTGATTAATTTCCAAGCTACCGTATATTTTTGATATCTTATATTTGGCAATTAAGACTATGACATGAATCTGATGAAAACTTCATAATTCCTTATTTAATAATCCGTAGGATACCAGTTTATCTTGATTCACTGGATCAAGTAGATCAAACTTGATCTACTTGATCGACTTGATCTACTTAATCATATGTATCTTCTTGATATACTTGATCCACTTTATTTACTTGATCTACTTGAACTACTTGATCTACTTGAGCTACTTGATCTACTTGATCTACTTGATCTACTTGATCTACTTGATCTACTTGATCTACTTGATCTACTTGATCTACTTGATCTACTTGATCTACTTGATCTACTTGATCTACTTGATCTACTTGATCTACTTGATCTACTTGATCTACTTGATCTACTTGATCTACTTGATCTTCTTAATCTACTTGATCTACTTGATCTACTTGATCTACTTGATCTACTTGATCTACTTGATCTACTTGATCTACTTGATCTACTTGATCTACTTGATCTACTTGATCTACTTGATCTACTTGATCTACTTGATCTACTTGATCTACTTGATCTACTTGAGCTACTTGATCTACCTGATCTTCTTGATCTACTTGATCTACTATAATGTGTAAAAGTGTTTTCAGTGATTTGGTTAGCGTAGTTGATCATGTGTGGTCAAACTTTCAAAATGAATCACCTTAGTTGGGTACTATATTGTTTTTCTACAGTTTGCGATTTCAGGTATAGCTGGTGATTATATTTAATAATTTTATAAGCGAGTAATTGTTTTTCTACGAGTATAAGCTTTAGTGAACTTTTCTCACACAGAGTTTACTTAGCTTAACCCCTTCAAACAAACCGAAATACTAATATATTGTCGTAGACAGCAAGCTTAGCTGGAAAACGTACAACATCGATGGAGTAGGTTAGGTTGTTGAGGCTGCTTTTCGCACACTTAGACCAGCGATGGTACGTTGTGATACCACTCTCTGTACGGCTATAGGTCCGAGTTTTCATAGAACCATCTTCGCAATGCATAGCTCCATATCAGCCTATAGGCTGACATGGAACATGGACAGGGGATCCAGATATATTTGTCATTTTTACACCACCGATCGCACCGCCCAAACGATTGAAGGTGAAAAACCCATTTGAATCTTGCTCCGAATTGGGATTCGAACCCGGTACCTCCTGCTCCAACTGCCACAGCTTTAACCATTGCGCCACCTGGGTGGTTATCGATGGAGTAAGAGCATTTTACTTTTGGAAGAACGCCATTTGTAAAAGATGGAGAGCGATGACCATCTTCATTGACTCAAAATTTACAAGTTTTATTTTACAAGTAAATGAATGGCAGCGAGAACAGTTTCGAAGCTTAACGTCATTTCTAGTTACTGTAGACATGTTTTAGCAACATAAAACACTTATCATTCACAATATGATTATCTTCACTACCATCGATTGTTACATCCCGTCACCTATGTTATATCTCGTATTCTATTAGACAAATTTATTTACTGGTTTTTTGCCAGAGAGGACTAATGAACCAGTGCTGCCATAATCGACACTATATAGTTTTACGGAATGATTTAAATATGGTCAAATGTTAAAATTTTCTAGAAGGTGTTGGAAGTAAACGGGTCTTTAGGTCTTTTCAACCAAATGCACCGTTTTCCAACCGATAATGGCAGCAACGAACTTGTTGAGGTATCATATAATATCTGTCACTGTTATTATATCTTCATAAATCACATGTAGTTCAAAATTGTATTTCATCTATATTAATGAGATAGTATGTCAGTTCAATATCAATCCATTGTAGGTATCACAGAACCTCAGTCTGGTGCGTGAAATTAAATAATTTGCTCATCGTGGCGCAAAACTCGGTTTCTTATAATAGAAAGTTAATGTTGATATGCCGTTTGCCTAACGCGAGATTTCATGAGAAGAAAGAAACTTTTCTCTACTTGCCTTTTATCTACCCCTGTCTTTAGCGGATTAGGTTATATTATCTAATGAGACCCCTCCCTAATAAATACTTGTAGAATCTCAGTGGAAGTAAATTCAGAGCTCATAAAAAGCTCGCATAATTTGAACCAATAAGGAATAGCATATAGTAAATATATTAATAAACTAAAATACTTAAAAAATAATTATTTGACAACAAAAACTATTATATTGACAACAACAACGTTTAATTGTTTAGAATTATATTTTTGACTGTCTATCTGGATCTATTCGAATTAATTAGCAAGAATGATTTTGTTTAGATAAGATCAAAAGTTCAATTTACTAAAAGCTTAAAATAAAGCTTTTTATTAGTAAATTCATCTATTTCCATTTTCTTCTTACATCTATTTCTCTTTTAAAACTATATCATGATCTTTCGTGAGCTTTTTGTCATTTTGGTTTTTGCTCGGCATATCTTCAAACATGAGCATCAGTGAGCGGTTTATTCTGCATGTCAACACATAGTATTTGCTTTACAAATAAACAATTATTATTCGTTTTATAACTGAAGTATTTAATAGCAACAGTTGCAGCCAACCTCCTTTACAATAGAATGAGTCGCATGGAGCAGCCCATATTGAAAGACACTTTACCATTTGGTTTAAACTACCTATACACGGTAAAAAATGAGACGTCTTGCATTTTAAGGTAGTCAAAATATGGGTAGTTAATCAAATGTGAACAAAAATTTCAGACGTTATTTTTGGTGAGCTTTTAGGCCCTCGGTAAATTAATACTATGTCTTCGTGAAAATTGACAGAAAGTATTAATGGAAAGAAACTTACACTCTTAAAAATAGTGAATCGTATAAAATTAACTTAAATTTCGTAAATTATAACACTTCAAATCTTCTATATTCGATTTAATTTTGACATTAAATTTAACAGAAACACTAGATTGGATTTCACGACGAAATAAAATCGAGATCATCTAATATGACTACTTCATATTATCAAAATAATGTGTAACCCATTTAGGGACGTCATTTTCACTATCAATTGATTCCTTTTTTCTAGATCGTTTCTCTTGTTCTCGTTTTTTATGTATTTTGTTTTCGTTCAAACCGTTTTAAAATTCAATTTAATACTTATCATCGTCAGTCGTATTATAAATTTACAAGTGGCAAGATATAAAGTGAAATTTGTGGTTTAACAAAAAATTACTGTGTGAAGAAATAATTTGGTGAATTTCCTTTTTACAAAAAGTAAGTTTTTGAATTTTCCAGTGCAATAATTGTGTATAGTATATACATACACATAATATATTATATATTTATTAATTATTTTTGTAACTCTTAAATTTTGTTTTAACAGCTCGGACTAATTTTAATATACCGCAAGACATCGAACTTTAACAAGTTGATGAAAAACGAATTATAAGTTGAAATTAGCAAAAAATTTATATTAGGAATTTATGCATTGGTTTGGTTTTAATGTAAGTCTTTTAGAAGTAAAACCAGTAGAAATAATACTAACAGACATATCTTATTTTACCACACCAACACCATAGTGTTCTTCTCAATCAACGACAGTAAGAGTGAGATGAATGGAAAAAATCGGACTTTCTACAAATCCAAGTTTTGAAGGTATGTGATAATATAATCTTTTAAAGTCTTTATTATATTAATTGAGATATTTATTGTATAAACAACAATTCAAATTAATTTCTATTTAGTTGGTCGATTTGATTTTAAACCCCATATATTATATAGTATAAACTCAACACAAACTCTAATCTTAAATATGTTACTATTTTTACAGGATTTAAAACTATACTTCACTGCTCCATGTCATCCATTGACAGGATAAAGGGAACAATTCGATCGGATAGAGTGCCGTACAAACCTGGGAATTCATACATAAATATTATTTCCTTTAAGTAAACAGAACATAATATATTAAGTATATTAAATATGACGTTTTATAGAATTTATAATTCATGTATTGATTAGAATTAAATTTGCCAATAAAAAGATACTTTCTTAAACTATTAAAATTATTTATTTTCGATGCCAAAAAATATCAAAATTAGCCTTTTTAGGGGGTTAATTTTAACTTTACTCGACATCCTTAATAAACCATCTTAAAATATTAATTTTCTTACACTAGGAGTTTAAATTTCAATCTAGTTTATTTTACTTATTAAAGCTTTTTAAATAATAATTAAAGATTAATTTAGAAGCTAAATGAATTTTGACGTCCGAGTGATCAATATTATCTACCTACCAGAAAACAGATCGATAGATTCATATTTTTCACGGCTCCAAGATAAGTTCGCGCTGGTGTAAGCCAAAAGACGTTAATAATCACGTCTTATTTCTAACCGTGTATTGTCTCTAATTGTTAACTCTTGAAAGATCATGTTGAACAAAATATGATCACAAAAATACTTTCTTATGTGAGAGAATTCTTGAGCTTTATTATTTTAATTCCTGAGAGAGAAACGCTTACAGAAAGCAATAAAGAAAATATATGTTAACCTCTTTACCTTGTTTATAAATCTAACCACCATCCACAAACCAAACATATTCGTCTAGACTACACATTGACTAACACATGTAAAGCTTTTTGTTAAGTTGAACGTTAATGAAAATTAAGTTAACTATACTTACAACATGTGATTACAAATGTTATAGATCAGCACTGTTTCGTATTTGTAATCTGCAAAACAATACAATAGAAAGAAGTTAATTCAGAAGACATAATATTTTGGTTGTAGTTTATACAAAACTACCCAGAACAAACCGAATGTGTTTCAATTAAATTATTTCATTCGAGACTGCATGTACATATCATGTACATTATGTATGTACATTGTACAAACTGAATTTATCTCGAGTAGGTTTTTTTTTGTACGAGTATATACATATATAGTGTCAACCTTAACTCAATTTTTATTTATTTAGTTTATTTTTCTGGTTGAACTTAACAGTATTACAATTTATGGTAATTCAAGCAAAATAATATATTCAACCGCAAGAAGAAAATATAAATAAATAAAAACACATTGAGATGAAAATTTTGCCAAACAGATATAAACGAGTATATTATGCTCGTATATATAGAAGACGATACATTTTATATGAAGCTGTACACCGACTACAGTAGACGTATGTAAATAAAGTTTTTTCCAAAATTATATAAAAGCATATATGTATACATTTTGTCAGGCAAAAGACATTCTGGATATTTTAGAAAGATAGCAATACAACCAACCAACCAACCACTAGGAAATTGTGGATTTTTCTATTTATTTTTTGCAATTGTTTAGATTTTAAAGTATATGTTTATTGCGACATCATTCCGAATGTGCCGACGATAAGACCGTAGTATTTCGCTTTATCTGAAGACGTCAAGCCGCAGCGTCTGTTTGAATGAAAGGGTAACTCTTAGATAGTTAATATTTTCTAGAGAAAAAGACTACCTCCGAAATTTGAGACATTTGTTTATCGTTCATTATACAAGTAGGCTTTTTCACTATAGATACTCTTATAGCAACGACGTATGATGAAGAATCACTAAGACGTAGTAGTCAGGGTTAAGTTTCACAGCGCACCTCCAAATGTGCAAATGATTGAGTAATGGCTACATGCCTCATGTTAATGTATCGATCAATGCAGCTTTCAACCAAATTTGTCCATCCGATGAAAAAAACTAGTAATTATGAATTGACAATTCGATCATCCAGCAGCAGCTCAAGTAGTGTTGGTCAAGGCTGTCTAGCAGTTAATTCATGGTATTGGAATGCTAATTTGAATACTGTTGTAGCTTACTCAATACGCTGAAAGACTTTGGAAATTAAAATCGCTTCAAGGCCACAATTTAAATAAAAAGTATTGGGACCCCAGAATCAAACGACAGGGTGAGTTCGTGATATTTATGGCTACAAACAGTCAAATAAATACTCTGGAACAAAAATAAAGAATTCATATTAAGAACGCCAATTACTGTCTAGAAGAAGTGTTGTGCACTAATGTCTTTGTTGAATAGCCGAGGATATGATGTCCTAGGCTTTGCGTATGATCTGACTGTAATCATGAGAAGAAAATTTGACACAGTTTTTTCAGTACTTAAGGTATACACAGGATGCATTCAGACTCATATGGAAATGGTATGGCCATGAAGACTATAAATATAAATTGAAATAAATGTTATTGTATCGTTAAAAAAAATAATATATGGCTTAGAGGCCGTAAACGGCCCTTACCGCGTCTCAACTGAGACCTTATGGACCATTTTAACGATTGGTGCACATTATAGGTGGTCAGCCCAACGAATGTTTTTACACACAATCGCGTTTTTATGTCATCCGGTTGCATGTTAATTTTGGTCAACGGCGGGAATCGAACTCGAGACCGCGGCGTGATGAGAAACTCTCTAAACCATTAAGCTACATCCGGTGACAATTGTATCGTTACAAAAAGAAAGAATCTAACGTTAAGGATTCCCTCTTTTTTTGGTGACCCTAAACAATTATTGAGCCATGATCACACAAGCATCGATAGTATGGTAACCTTATGAAAGGCCAACGCAGATTTTGTTCAATAAAGTTCAACGCATCGCCTGCTGTGGTATTACGGGTGCCTTAAGAACGTGTCCAACCAGCCAGGACTTAGCAGCCTCTTGAAGATGAAAGCAGAAAATAACCTTAACTATATGGTCGGTCATCTGGAAATTCTAAGGTACTAGTTCTGCCTTCTGGCTACATGCTATCTTAGCTGAAGTTTGTAAATCTCTGACCTGTAATCATATATAATATTAATTAGAGTATGATTAACAGACTTTTCTCGGGAGTTGAGATGCTCACTTCAATTATCGGTGCTTCTGTGCAACCATATTCTATAGATGGAAATCCACACCGTAGAGCTCTGAAAAGCGACTTTATTAGTCTGTCTCGCAAGGTTGTTGGTCTGTCTCACAATGTTGTTAAAACTGTTTTTTTTTTACATTCGAAAAACACGTTGGAATGATCTGCGAAAGACTGTCACACAGAATCGATTGACCTATTGTGATACCCCTTCACAACTAACACTATTATTTATTGTTAAAGTAGGCTGGAATCGTTTATGGTTCTGCTCACAAGGGCTCATGGTGTAAATTTTGGATTTCATCAAAGCGCACAGACACACGCCCTGCAACCTAAGTAAACTCATGGAATGGAAAGCCGGACCACTAATAAGGGAGTGTAAGCTTTCATCTACTTCCTCAAGACATTGGATGCAAACGGCATGGTATAAGTTCCATGTGATGAAGGTGACTTTTGAAACGGCCATGTAAGTATTGAAACAAATATTCTCAAGTTGTCCTTTTTCAATGAGAGAACGTATAATTTGTCAGCCTCGGGTTTATCCCTCTGACAAAGTGTAACGCCTAACGACAAGCAGGGGTAGCTGATCAGGTCAGTTTAAGATTCGATTAGGTAACGGTTTTAATCGTTTTTGTCGCTAGGTGAAAAGGAAGTGAAACAGGTGATTCAAGACCTACGAAATATAAGCGAGTACCAGTTTTAGTCAAACAGTTTTAGTCCTTCATAGAGCTGGTTAAAGGAAACATACAAACTACTTTCGTGGTTTTATATGTACTTTGATTTTAATTTATTGTGGCTGAGCCAAATTGTAAGGAACACAACCTTTGTTTTTTTTCATCTTTCTTGATGATTTGGTCATTTAACTGTCAATGTAAACTTTTCTGTTCATTCGATCTGGCCTCTTGTTTATAATCATCATTAAGGTAAAGAGCACATTTCGTATTGAATGAAATCTATAATGAAGTATAAATATTTGTTCGATGTACAATCGCGATAAGTTTTTCATAAAATATTTATCAATCTTCATTATATCTACCCCTTAAAAAAGCAGAAGAATCAATTTCATAATCTTGAAGTTTACTTTTATCACAGGAGTTAAAACTTTTGATTAACTCTAGAACTATATATGTACGACTTGATATACCCATCCAAAGACTTATCGAGCAATCCCTTTCTTGTAATTTTTTCTTATGACCATGAAAAAGTTATTGATCAAATCATACGAAGCAAGGCTCTTGCGAAAAACTCGCTTCATCAAAATTAGCTTTCGTATCAAACTAGTAAATCTAAAGTGACAGTTCCTAGACAGTACACTGGTTATCAAACTCAAAAAAGCTGTCACAGATATAAAAACTATCACTGCCTGTGCTTTTGAAGACAAAGAGACATTTTGACTACATATGCCAAGGAACGGCTGTAATAGCCTTGACATTCGTGTAAAGTAGACGTATTTTTCTTTATCGAAAAAACATTTAAATTTTTACGTTTTAAACCATTGATATAATTGCCCACAAGAAATCTAGCAGCTTTTAAGGCGTAGATCTGTAATCGGCATGGCTTTTTAATCAGAAATTTTTAAAATCAGGAAGAAATTAATTGCAGACATGAAATGGTGATTCACGATAAAGTTTCAAAAATTATAATATGAATGAGCTTAAAGCTCAAACTAGAGTTGAAACAAATCCAAAATTATTGTTTTAAGTTAATAAATAAATTAAAAATAGATAAAAATAAATAAAGGCATCAAGAGGCAAGGGTTTGTATCTGTTTACGATAAGGTGGATTCATTGCATATTACTAAATAGAATCTCTACAATTAGGTAGAGTAGTCGTGTCCAATAAAGCTATAAGCGGCTGTGGCCAAGAATGAATATTATCAATTGCGTCAGTTTTCAGTTGTTGATGTAACCTGAAAATCTTAGTGTTCTGATTGTTCATCAACTTAGCTGACTAATAACCCCTTCCATGTAGTCATATGATATCAATAAAATTGAAGCACAGAAGAATCGTTGTTTGGAAGAGGGTACATGGTATAGTAAACAAATGTAACAAAAACCGAAGGTGGTCACTCTTGTGCCACCATACGCCAATCGGAAATGCATACCAAAGAGCTTTGTATTACTGAAGGATTAAACATAATCACATTTTAGCCGGGGAGGATATGTGTACTCCAATCACTTTAAGATTTTTTCCACAAATTTTATCAATTCTATTTATATATCCCTTATGTTTTTTTAAATTCTATTTTTCAATCTTGAAGTTAGCCTATATCTTCGCATTCTATACTTTTGTTAGTCTTGATCAATCGGCAGTGGAATAAGACTCTATGTTCTGAATGTGGTACAACGATATAATTTAAACGAGTAGTTTTTATTTTTATTTATTTTTCATTTTATTTCTATGCAATCTGTTTTAGGCCTCAAGGCACTCCCAACTCTTTTGTGGTTCGCTGATTTACGTCCTTACCTTACGCTTTGCAGCCAAATCGGGGACGTGCATAGCTCCATTCCAGCCTATAGTACTGACATGGAAGATGGGTCAGCCCATGGATTCTGCACTCCAACAGGGGGTCAAAGTTGTATTCATTCACACCACCGATCGTAATCAAGTGGTCAAAAATCCCCTTTGCATCCTTTTCTATCGGGATTTGAACCCGGTATCTCCCGCTCCAACTGCCACAGCTTTAACCACTGCGCCGCCCGGGCGGTAAACGCGAGTATTTGAATCTTTAAGTACATGTTTCACTGCTTCACGGATAATGGAAGCCTAAGCACGATATTTTCACTATCGCCTTATCAATATACAAGACCTAGGACTCATGTTTCGAGCGATGGGTTATGTTTGTGTTGAACTCGAAATGTAGTTTGAAGTAATTGTGTATTGACTTAATAATTATGGGTGGTTGGCTCAGCTTTCATTCCGTTCTAACGCTTTACATTTTATATAAATGCAATTTGATGTTTAATTTGTTGTCTTCTGAAGAAGTGTTGATTCAAATATAAATTAAACACAAACAAATTAATTTTGTACAGTCAAATCCCATATTCACTCGTCTTCATTTTCAACGATAATCTTTTTGTTTACAACATTGGTGTTAATAAAATCGTAACATTATACCGTCTTATGACGACATAATATAAATAATAGAATCCAATCTTGCAAATATTAAAAGAAATGTTTCCACTTTCTGTGATTACACTGAAATTGCACAGTTATATTTTAATCTTTTCGAAAAGCTTTAGCGCATTATTTTTGTGTATATATTCAAAAGACAAATTAAATCTTGTACAAAGAGTAAACCTTTCAAGCGAATTGTAAATTGTTTTCTCAAATGCAAGCGATATAATCTTAATTGAAAGTAACAAGATGGAACTGTTCACATTATAAATAAACCAGATAAGTGTTAATGCACGTTTATATGGGGTTTACGACTTTGATATCGAATATAATCCAACTGAACGAGTATATATACACTCGCAGATATACTTAAAAGCTAGCAATATAATGTTTGTCTAATGATCTGTGTATATAGCCTACATCAACACACAAAATATCTAATGTCATATATAAATTTAAATTAACATAATTTTGTTATATATTTTTATCTAAAATAAATAAATGCTGATATTTTCAAAAAATAAAAAATATATTTTATGTGCTGTGTTATATTAAAATATAATATTTTTAACAGACAGATTAAAATAAAAATAAAAATTTTCCTCCACACATACAGACAGACTACTAAAAATCGCTGAATTTATATTTAATTGGATTATTTCCATAAATTAAATTGAAATAGGGAAAAATAAATAATAACAGCTTTTAATAATATTAATAATCATCATGAAAATGAAAAGAAATGGGAGCACTAACGATTATTAAAAATGTTAAATAAATAGAATTTTCCCAGTACATAGGATGATAAAGTTGTTACATCAGCAGAAAACATATACCATGTTATAAAATAAACGAAAGTTGTAATAAAAATGTTTTAATTATTTTTAATAATTTGATGACTTAATATATTTATTTTATATCTTAATATTGCTTCTTAAACGTGCTAATATTAATAATGTGGTGTAGGAATTAAAAGAAATAATTTTTATTATAAAAGTGACGGATTTAATTAGAAAATTATGATTTAATTTAAACTAATTTGAATATATTAAATTAGTAACCTAATCAGATACCTACTATATGCAGCACTTCATCGGCTCTAATGCGATCTGCGGTGGGTGAAACTTCAAACTTTCTGTTAGCATATTCATACTCAATTGGCCTGCTTTTCGGTAATTGTTTCCTTTTGTTTATTATTTTGCCTGTAAATTCATGCTGATTTCCAATTACGAATCAGAGATGTCACCCTTATCGTATTCGTACCATCTTCCTCCGCCCAAACATGTTCGTCACGAACTGAATCCAATTCTCTTCTTCTATAGAGAGCCAACCTTTCAAAATTGACAACCTTTGGTTTTCCTCGGATGCCCTTCTGAATTCGGCAGATTACACATGTCATATCGTGTCTTCATCCTATTGCTTGAAATTTGTATCCTTTCTCTGACAATTAATTTCTGTATATCTCGTCGATATCTTTTTTCATTTTATCGACATAAACTTATTTATATAAAGCTGCTGTATAGGCTCCAATCTTCAAATCCCCGGGTTATCTTAAATTATGTTAAAAAATGATGGAAGCCGCTGTTATTCCTGTTATATCATGTTTTGCTGACCGATTTGAAATTAGGAACAGTGATATATTTTGGTCCTAATTACATTGGTTTCTGTCCTCGGTTCTAATTCAAAATTCTTCTAACGTAGCGTTAAACCGTTAAACCATGCCGTCTGACTGAGGATGAAAAGGTGTTCTTGTTTTGTTAATTCCCAATAATTGGCAAATTTCCTGGAAAACTACTGATTTGAAGTTACGGTCTTGATCTGAATGCAGTTCCATAGGTACTTCATATATCGACTTATCCAGTTAATTAACTCAGCATTAGCGATTGTTTTTACTATAGCGCTTGTTTTTGGTATTCATAGCGATCCGCTCAAATGGTGCTCCGCTTTTATGCTGGTGCATTTTTCCATTTCTTTCTTTTTTGCAGGACCTTTGACTGCCATGGTCACATTTTTGTCACTATTCAGCAACCGATTGTTTGCATCCTGCCCAGTAAAATCTTTCGTGGAGTTTTGCCAAAGTCTTATTGATGCCTATAGATAGCTACCACTTGTTCCTCAAAATTTCTGGAATTCGGTTCTTTGGTACCACTCCTAATGATTGCATACCATCCCATTGAGCCCAATATGCTTTAAGTAAAGGACTCTTATGATCAGTCTCCTTCCATGATGGTCTTTGTTGGCCTTCTACGAATTTCAAAATAATCGATAAATCGGGATCTTGTTCTTGCTCCTTTCTGATCTCTTCGTTGGTTCATTAATTGGATGGCAACATTAGTCTCACAACAACGATATGTTCCTTACTCTCCACTTGGTTGCAACCTACCAGACATGGTCGCCTTGACAGAGCATCTGCATTACCGTGAACAATTCTTCCGATGTTGAATGGTATAATCGAAGGAACTGAATCTCTCGTTTAATGTCTTTCTTTCTCATTATTGGACATACGGTACGTAGGCGACAGTGTGCTTGCTCGCTTACGCCAAATGACTCAGCAGTCTCGCGATATATGACATAGTTTATTACAAGTCCAACAACTGATTCTGTTCTTGCTATATCCCGGAACCTAGTCGATGACTCATTCACTGCTTGTTTCTCATTATTTCTCGAGTAATAGTTTTCCGGTTCTTCCTCGCTTTACTGCTGGTTTGATTATGTTATATGCAGATTCATGTGTTAAGGCACCGCTCGTCTTGTGGTTAAAGTGTATAATATGCACCAATCGCTCTATATCTGCAGCAAACTCCTGTAGTATTTCTCCGATTTTTTTAGAACGACCTTTAAGCTCCATCCAGTACAGCTCTCCATTGCACCATATTCTCGTTCCAAGGCTAGCACCATTTTATCATAGTCCCCGCGTTCGGGAACCGTTTCTTACAGATCACAAGAGAGTAGACGTTGATATGATAATGACCTATTTGCGTTGAACAGTATCTTCCTGTTGAATGCAAATTAAGAGACGAAACAGTATGGAGTGAGGTTCGATCACTATCTAGAAAAAAACTGTAGCACAATATTTTGATATCGGCACCAAAAAAAGAACTGGCAGAAAAAAAACCTTAGTCTACGAGACAAATTGGAAAGTGGCTAAAGGTTAAATTACAACTCAACGTATATGGACTTCAACAACTGCTGGCGATCTACATGCGTATCTCGGAAGGAGTTTTACTTTCCTATTGACTTTCCCACAATGGGTCTTGAGCACTGTTATACAACTACGCGTTATTTATATTTGTTATGACAACATCTGAGATATCTAAATTATAATAAACAATTTTTTTTTTAAATATGGCCCATGGCTTCCAGACATATAAAATCAAATAGTGGTGGGTAAAATATGTTCCAAGATAGACGAGTTAAGTCAAAGAAAACAAATAAGCGAAATATAATTATTAAGGATTTATGTTGCAATCTAAGAGTGACCGATAAATATAATGTGATGGTTTTTACTAAGTTTATAATATTGTTGGTATTCGAACCTGATATCTCCCTCCTCAAAGAAACAGATTTTAATTGCTCAACGGTTCAGTTCTGGCGCTCTTAAATTATTCTAAATGCTTTATTTTGGCGGCTGTATTACCCTCAATTTCTAGTGACTCAATCTATTTTAGACGACTTATAACAAATTATTTTTCATGTTTGTGTGAATACCCAGATTTCTATTTATAAGTTCTGAATAAAAAATTTCAAAGACTTTTTTCGATAGAACCAGCCCGTACTAGCCACGATTTTATATGTAAGCTTTGTGAACATTGGCACCTTTACCATTTACTTTTTACAAGTACGAACTGATCTATGGTGTTGCTCTATAACCTGCAACAAAATTTCAAGTCAATTAATTCGACCGTGCTGTTACTCCTGTAAAATTATTTATCGTTAGTCGGTAGGTTTCTTCCTAGAGAACTTCGAATTTTTAATATTTATCAATTCTGAAACGGCCAGATAAGCGCAAAAATCGTATTATATTATATTATATTAAGGCCATTGTCAGAAATAACTCGCCATGCTTGTCGCAGATTATCTAGACTTATTTTCAACCATCATTTCTTATTTGTTGTACTTAATCATTTGTCGAACACTTAAAAATGCTTTAAAATCAACGGAATTAGTCAGTGAAATGAATCAAAAATATTCCAGTTCATTTGCTATAGCCGGAGATCAAAAAACGAATACAGTTATGGTGTGACTTAAACCACTCATTTGGATGTAAGTGATGCCGATTGCTACAGATTTAGTACATATATAAGTATAGTACCTTGATAGATTATAGGAAACATCACTATAAGAAAAAAACTTAGAATGGGGAACCATCTCGATGAGCATTGAGTTTAGTTGACTCGAGAGGAATATCTGAAACGAACTTTTATTTTTTAATATTGGTGTGTGGATTTTGCCTGATAGAACCTAGAGTATTGTCGTTGATACAAAAAACACTACCTGAAGCTTTTCTTCTTCTTCATATAGCCAAAATAGATGGATGCTTGCTGAAAGAACTAAACTGACAAAACTTTAAAAATTTGCAAAGAAATTTATGGTAATAATAAATTATCTGCAGAAACCAAATGCACTTATCTAGTTCACTTAATTAAAGTAATCAAAGCATCACTACATCAAAGAAATCCACTTAAGGTGGACTTTGGTGGTTTCATTTAACAATGCAGTAAGATACAAACGAGCATTGTCGTTTTAGATGGATGACCATTGCCGTAGTGAATTTATTATTGGTATCAGAAAAATAAGTTGTTTCAGAAGTACCGCCTCTTGATGAATTAATGCGGTCCCCTTTTTCGTTCTAACCGCACGAAAATCATGCATTCTACCCGCTCATTTATTAGGAAGAGATTTCGTTCTTAGTTCAAATTTATATGGCATATGTCACATAAAAGAAAAAAATGGATCACTTTTGCTTTACACTATGACGAAATTGAAATAAACTATCGTCAAGATGCCCCTTACCTCCTAAATTCTACTAAAGTACAATACGGTGTATATAGATGAGTATGATGTTGCATGCGAGTTTACTGAAGGTTTGGTACGAGATTGCGTAAATGTCGTAAACGGTTTATTTTGAGAGATCAAAATTAAATATTTTATAGCTATGGCATTCAGAGTAACTGAATTAATCAATTAAGAAAATCAATCACTGTCGCGTCACGGCTGAACGTAAATATACGAATCGCACAGTATGAACATCAAGTCCGGTAGCAAATGCCTGATCATTCAATGACGAAACCGGCCTAGTGAGTACAACACACAAGCAATAACTATAAATTACAACTCACTAAAAATACAAATTCAAAATTACATAAAGCTTCACACTTTACAAAGCTTATCATATCATTTACTAGAAGCTTTATGCAGACACACACACATTTTAATACTTTTCTCCATAGAAAAGTAAGTTTTCTAATTTACCAAATGTTAAGGCTCGTTTGTAAGGCTTTCAACTCAAATCAATAGAATCTACATTGGAATCAACCAGGTACCAGAAGAAAAAAGTCCAAGTAATAGGACTTGTAATTTCAGTTATACGAAGGGTGAAAGATTCACAAATACAGATTCTTTAATGGCCTTTCTTTCCTCCTATACTGTATACTTCCATTTCCGCATTAGATATGTTGAATAGGTAATGGCTGGTTTTATATTTATGTTTGGGTTTAAGCCTGGTACCTCCCGATCCAAAGGTTTAATTGTTCAGACCAATGGCTCAGTCTTATAGCTCCCAAATTATTCCAATTCATATACACGAAATTTTCAACCAAGATCTATGTGGGTATTTTTAACTCGTGCTATGTAAATAGAGCTAGATTGAAATGTTAAGGAATTTTATGTTTGGAGAGAATATTATGAATCCAGATTAGGCTTTCCATCAACATGCCTGTAACACTTTGCTCATCTGTTGCATTTTAAATCATGATAAAGTCACCAAGCTTACTAATTTGGGTTAGCAACCAAACCTAAACAAAATTTCAAGACTTCCATATACACCCACTCGACGCCTAGGCACTTTCAAAGAAAGTGATTTACTAGCGTCGAGTCAGACAATCTTATTACCGAAATTAGAAAATTTTCTGTTTTTAATTAGAACATCCGAAATTCTTTGTAAAAAAAAACTCAACAATAATAAGTTAGAATGGAGAAAATAGTACAATTTAATTACAAAGGTTATCTTATAATTTTAATTTGATTAAATAAATTAAAAACAAAAAAACAGAAGCACAAAATTACAAGCTTTAAGGAAAATTAAATTATAATAAAAATTGAAAATTTCAAACTCTCGCTCTTATTATGTATCCCGCTAACGTCGCGCCCTTCGTCGTGCATTAAAAGAAAGTTTACCAACAATTTTGAATTATTTCGACAGCAACAACAACATAAAAATCTAAATTAGTTTTGTTTGATAAAAGAAATAATTTTATAATTAAGTTTTGTTGTCTTCTTAAGATACACAATTTTATTGTTGTAATTTTTTCCGATTCCAAAATGATTCGCGTTGTCTTCCTCACCATAATATTATATCGTCTTGCATGTTTATATTTTCAAAATTATTTCTGTTTGTTTTGTTGATTAAATTAGAAAATTAATTAAAAACAATTTTTTCGCTGAAATTATATAATTTTAGAACGGCTTTTTTTCGTTCATGTCGCACGCTGGCTGGGCGAACGAGACAAGCCGAGAATGAATTTGATTAATTAAATTAGAATTAAGATGTAGCCGTTGACCTTTAGCGAGCTGTTGAGAAATTGATTACCGCGAAAAGTAAAATTATTAATTAAAAATGATATTTTCATTTCAAACAATGGACAGAATAAATATACGAATGGAAATGACCTTAAAGAGGCGACCCAGACGGAAAGGAAGGTGCATTAGTCATATAATTACATTTAAGAGTGTTGAAGGATTTTAAATTGACATTAAAATTAACACAGTCTGGTGAGTATATTAATATTCTGTAATAAATGTGATGCTTTTTGTAGACTGTGTAAGTTTAACCAGAGCTTTGCGTTGCGGGCGACTTATTCTGGTTGGATTGCATCCGTTAACAAATTTCAAGTGTTACAAATGCCAACAAAATGGATTACGCCAAAATAAAAACGAATCCTTGCTTAATTAACCGAGCACGAGACTAAGGATCGGCAAATGAAATGAGTAGGCACCTGGCCCGCTTGACTATCTCCACCATAATATATGGTATCTATGGAGTTGGATTCCTTATTGAATCACAGATTGTGTTAGATGTGTGATATTCGAATTTGTAATCTGGCTTGCACATGAGATTAGCCAGAATGAGCCCACTGATGTAAGCCAATACGAAGAGAAGGACTCATTTTACAATTTTGTCGATGAGCCATACACAAGCACGCGATGTCAAATTGGTTTTTGGTGACTGAAATTCTAGATCTGGCAGAAATCAACCGACTGTTGTAATGTGGTAAGTACATTCTTTCATCTGAGAAACATGCATTTGAAACCATAGACACATATGCGTAAAAAATTTTGAAGCCACATTGACCATGATTTGATTCCAAAAGTGCGAGTTTGGGTTGGTCAAGGCGTGAAATCGTATCGGTCCTTGATTGCCGATGCCGCCCAGTAAACTCTCGGTATAGTGAAACCTTAGCACAAATAGGCTTGAGGAGTGTTGTCTTAATTTTGAGCAATGAAATATAACCTATAGTGAAGTGCAAACTCGGTTCTTTAAGGCGACAGCTAAACGAATTTGAAGGCAGAAGAAATGCAAATTGTGGAAAACTAAGGACCTGAGATGCAATACACAACAATGAGCGCAATTCGCTTGCAATGACACCATACCTTAAATTCTAACCCAAGTACCATTCTGGCCGATACATGGTGTAAATATAATTCTGACATACCCAATGATTCACCGTATCACACGCTCCCTTTGAATACGGACCGCAGATATGTTCATCGAGGGTCTGTTATATGAGGAATTCGACAATAAAATCGTTCAAGCCGTTTGATGTTAGCAATCACACGTTAGAGGAGTGATGAGATTCATTATCTTGGATTTCTTGACATTGGTCCTCCTGTTGCTGTTAAAAGGGCGTAACATCCTCTCAGTCTCAAGAATCTTTCTAAAATATTATTTTGTTGACATCACCATAGTCCTGCAAATCCTTTTTCTGCTAGTTTGGTAGTTGCTAGCTCTTGAATCCTTTTGAACCTTTCCACCAGAGTGGATGGTTGATTATTTGTTGGGGTTTAAGCGCCTTCAAACATAGTCAGCTGCAATTTTAGTGGAGACTTCCAGATGCCATTGGCTTGGAGTTGTGCCTACATGAATCTCTATTATCCTGTTGTCAACGAATGTTTTGTAATTTTCGGGTTTTCTTTTTATCCAGCCCAATATACCGCCTTAGAATCAGTCCAGTAGTATATTTTGTTTTCATTGACAAAGTACAAGGTTGTTCTCATTTTACGAACAAACTTGCATAATACTATAGGATGGCATTAAGCTTCTGTCTTGTAAGTGAGATTGTGGTTTAAAATTTCTAACGTTGTCTTTGCGGCATTGATTGGCACAAACTATTGCGGAGTTTGCTTGACTTGAGGCGTCGCAAATCCCATGTTGTTCTATGTTTGAGTTCACTGTGTAGTTTATTCAACGATCAATTGTAATCTTTACTAATCCTGGAAGTTCATCTTTGTAATTCAGCCATTTTTTCTCTATGCTGGGTTGAACATTGACGTCCCAATCGATTCCGGAAGCCCATCGATAATTAAGATGGTTTTTTGTTTTCACCACTGGAGCAAACCACCAAGTGGGTCAAAGGTTTTTGATGCTTCTGATTATATATGACCGATACCAATCCTAGGGTTTTTACGGTGTTGTCCCATTTGATTAAATGAAGCCCAGTGTATATCGTCATTTATGTATAGATAAATGCTTTATAATTTGTTTATTGTTGCTGTTTCAATTTCTTTAGTGAAGTCTCCTTCTGGTTTTAGTGTCCTTTTTATCAAGTATGTTGTGGATACCGTTCCGTGTGTACCGGTATTGAGTTTATACGCTTGAATTAAGCATGGTATAATGACTCTAAAACGTGAACTTGATGGGACATATAAACCGAAGTCTTTCCAATCACGAAATCAGGAATTTAATACAAATTCTTAATATCATGGATGAAATCAAACGACGCATCGAGTACGCTGGCCAGGTGGTGATTTAGCGATCTTTAAACGAAAAGGCATCTTGCGATAGGCGAAGAGGTCACGGCCAACAATAGCCTGTAAAAACAATCAAAACAATTGGTTAAGCTCTACAAGCATTGTTATATTGCCTCGTCATCTTTCAAAACAATTAGGACAGAAAATTTGAATCGGACCAAAATCCTACGTTTGATCATGGCAAACCAAATGGATTTTCCAATTACCGATGAGAATTCAAATTATCCGGTATATAGGTATCCAATGAAAAACTAATTTAATTTTTTTTTTGTTTCCGTTTCTTTGGTTTCCCAGTTGCGTGAGAAGAGACCTCAATCAAAAACATAAAAAAATGCCCAAACACAAAAAAAAAAAAATTTGGAAACCTTAAAAAATATGAAATTGAATTTTTATTTTTACATTATCTAACCGAAAACCATTTGGGAAAATTGTGCCAGGATAAAATATTAGTTTATTATACAATTTTCGAATCAGTTTTATTGTGTTCGTGTCATGACGTGGTTTCTGTTAACTACATAATATTTTATTGGCGGAAAAGGCTCTATATATTTTTTGGCAATTTTCACGATTTATTTTTATGCTGTAGCCGGAAAAAAAAGGTAATAACCGAGTATAATCAAAAGTTAAGGTTCCAAATCAATATGTAGGAAAAGAAATAATTTTTCTTCGAAACTTTTCCAATTTCCTTTAGTATAGCTGGAGCTTTTCCTAGTACACAGTGTATATACATGCCTAGATGTACATTAAAAGTTAAAATTCAAAATAAGACAAAAAAAAAAATGTTGGCTTTTCTATCGAATATTATTTTGTAATACTCGTAACAATTGGTTATAGCTTTCTATATACCTTTTATCGTTTGCTTAGCCAAAAAACAAATATAACAAAACTTTTTTAATGAAAAAATGATTGAAAAGTCTTTCAATATTAAAAGCACGTTTTATTTAAATTTTTTGCTATATAATATATAAACAGCACATATACATGTACACCTACACTCAGAGCAAAAGTGAAAATCATCAAAACAATAAGCAAATAAAATGAACTGGTGGTAAGTTAAAATCCTATGGGGTAAATTGTTAAAAAAATATTTGATTTCTATTAAAATTCAAATCACAAATTGTTTAAAACAAATAATTTTATTGCAAAATACAACGAAAGTATATTTATATTTACAGGTGGGCCGCGATTAACGTAGTAGTCACTATCCGTAAATTATACCATCAAAATTCCAACTAAACGGAGATTACTCGTTTGGTAGCAACAGCGAAATATTATTTGGGAAAGTTTATACGAGGTCACACGATGTGTACGAGCTACCAAGGCGAAGAGCTTTTGATAATTCTTCCAGATTGAGTTCAAATTTTCTTTTTTGCAATACTTCAATTAATGCTGGCATAGAATTCACTCGTTTTCATGACCATTAGTTAAATTTAACCAACACATTCACAGGCTACACTTAATTGTTTCCGGTTTAACTCTGAAGCTTTATTTTTGCCTCCACTTCTACCTTTAGAGTTTGTCTTGTCGATACCCCACCTATATACAATATTTCAAACTAGTTGATTCTGTCGCTTGAAATGTCTTTGTGTCTCTATTCTTTTTTTAGATGGCTTGCTTGCACCCAAATCAAGGTGTTGGTGTTAGTACTTGCAGTTCATTCCTTAGATTAAAAGCTTCAGGCAGTTTGGATACATATTGAAGCTATTTATATTAATGCTAACGTTAAAAATATTATTTTGTGCACAGCTAGTTAATTGGTTTTATCTTTGTTAAAATCTTTGAACGATCCGTTGACCGGTTCAAATCTGGCCAAGATACTGTAAGACATTCATCAATTTTTTTTGTTCTAAAAAGAAGTTAGAATAATGTAGACGCAATGAAGTTGCAGATAGTCGAACTAAAAGTGGTTCACAGAACCAGCTGCACCTCTGAGTCTAACCTTTGATAAGACAACTATAAAAAACATTGCACAACAAAATTTAAGGAAGGCTTGGTTCCACCGATACCGGTGATGAATGCCTTGAATATGAGAATCACAGCATTCATTTCATCGGAAATTTCTTCGTTTTTGACAATACTAGATCCTTTATTCCTGCACATCAACAAGCCTAACTCCTCTGGTTTAAATTGCTCTAATTTATCCAAGGATGGAAACTGACTAAGTAGATTCTGACCAAAACAGAGATTGGGAATGAGACTATAGGCTATTTGAGACATTTAGTTCAAAACCTCTTCCGATTTCTAATAATAATAAGATTGCCTAACTAAAATGACCTAGCTTTATTACTAGTCATATTGGGATGAAAAATTGGACAGGATAACGTTTCACCTTAGATTAGTACCATATTACATCACACTTGAAATATGAGCGGAAAAGAAGGCAACGAAAGAAGTGCTAGTATACAACGTACCCCTGTGGAGATTTATTCTTAATTTTTTCCGTCATCTTTAATAATTCCCGTTAGAAGTTTGGCCTACTCGAATTGAATAGTCATGCAATAGACGAGTATTGCAGTTATTTTTTGTTTCGGACTCTGATAATCTTTATAGTAACCGAAGGGGTCCCGCACGTCAATTACTGTAAGGGTTCACAAATTGTTTATAGTTACCTGACTCTGTTTGTCAGTCTTCAGGCAGCTTAAGTGGGAAACTAGTTTATATATACGCTGGTCCCTTAAGCTTTTAATCTCATTCAGTCATTGAACTCGTAATACTAAACTCTAACGCAAGATTTGACATTGATAGGAACAATATTAACGACATTGGCATGGTTTATATACGGTGGCAAATAGTCCAAAATACGATATGCTTAATCAGTTAAACAAAGCCATCAAGTAAGCTTGAATTGTAGTATCTTTTGTTTTAATCAATTCCCTCATCCATCTCCTTAGACTTTACGCTCCCGTCACACTGAGCTCACCTGTATAGCATCGTTGCAAAAAAACACAAATGTTGATGTTGGGCTTAAGCCAGTCTGTTAACCACTTTTGTAGTTTCCATACAAAAAATGCTGCGAGAAACCTCCGAGAGAGGCACCAGAAACCGTAAAAAGCATAAATAGCCGCACAATTCCGGCGGAACGCATATCGTAAGAAATAAAAAAAAATAGATGGCAGATATGGGTGCGGCAGAAAATATGCCAAGTCACGTTCGAGATTTACAAAATGTTGCGAAAATCACGATTTGCTGAAAATAGAGCGGAACACTTACCAGGGGGCAAAACGAGATCCGTGATGGTCCGCGGAAAAAACTGGAGAGAACCAATATAATTTGGACCATCAAAAATGACGGCGAGAAAAGACGAAACTATAGGAATTGTAAAAAAAATGAAAATAGAAAAATCAAAAGGTGGATGACGGTCAGAAAACATTTCCGCATCCAGATTATAGTATATTTTTTTTCTATTGATATATAACACTGCAATACAGGTGAGTGTTCCATTGACTTAGCTTTCCCACATTTTCACTCCCGATCCCAAAGTATCCATCTGATCCACACAATCGCGTTGATATAATTCAAGTTGCTTGGTGCTTTTTAGGATACCCCGCCCGAGTCCACTAGCTCATATACAAGAGCAAAGCCGAACATGCTGGTAGACTGGAGCCCATCTTCAAGTTTTTTTGTTGTCTACCCAAACCACAACCAACGCGTTAACTATAGCGTTAACTAAAATAAAACCAAGAGTGTTTAATGATTGAAATTCAAAAAGCACAAGTCGTTTTGCGATTTGCTTGGCGATAGATGGTTTACCAAAAATATAGGAGGGTAGTCTTTGGTAAGTAGTCATTTAAAGCAGTCTTACGGATTACAATAAACAGTATATCGTGTATTTCACTCAAGGAAGACTTCGTGCAATTGAAGTTTAATCGCAAAAGATCAGTTCTACGGAAAGGTCATACAGACTTATCTAAACGTAAAGTTCTTCGTTTAAACAAAAACCCAATGCAAGCTTGAAAGGCATGAGGTTATTGATCAAAAATTAAATCGAAACCTTATAGATTAAGTTATGAACATTTTATCAGGATCATCCGATGTATATAGAGCGAAGACAATGTCTTTCGTTACCAGAATGCAAACTTGTTGGTAGTCAGCGCCTTAACGAAAAAATTGCTTGCTTTGTTGTGTTATCAGAATTGTTGTTATCGCCATAGGAATATAATTCGATAGAAACAACTCGTCAATTACCCGGAACAGTTCAATTGTTCCAAGCCTTTGGATCGGATAAAAATAATTTTTGGAGGGAGAAATCAGCAGTTATTAGCAATGAATATTACTTGGCAATGTCCTAAGCTACCTGTATATTTTTCAGAAGAGGGATGTAGAGAAGCGAGCATTATGTAAAACATTTGGTTAAGTTCCTTTACATAACATGACTGGTATTGATTTTGTAAATTGGTAGCTTGGTCATACTAATCTTGGTATAAGTAAAGATATGATTTACGAGCCTATCATTAAAAGACGCAATAAATGTATAGCTTAATCCCTTAATGCACAATCATTGTTTATTCATTGCGCGATCCTTCAAGTAAAGGTTGATAGCTGCCTTAAACTTGTTTATTTTATATTTCAACGGAAACTGAAAACTGGCCAACGAATTCCACTTCTTAGATATTCGATAAAAAAAATTCGCGCTTTGCATCTTCAGTTCGAGGTTTTGGCAGCTTCACCGTAAACCTTTGAGCATTAACCGTTCCTCGTGTTACTTGTCCTGGCGTTACAAATTCTGCAGAACATTTACCATTTATTAATCTATATAACACGCAGAGTTCTGCAATATCTCTGCGGTGTTGTAGGCTGTCTAAATCTTTTGTAAGCCTGGAGTTTCGTATTATTCGGATGGCACGCCGCTGAACTCTAACCAGCAACTGGAGAGCAGTGCCATTTGCTCCACCCCAAACATGACAGCAATATTCTATACACGGTCTAATACAAAGGTTTTATATGTTTGGAGAACCAGGATGCGATTTAAAAAACCGTTTGTCACAATTCTTGCCCTCGTGGTGATCACATTGTGAACTTTGGCCAACAAGGTAGCGAAACTGAGGAAGCAGCGCATTATTTTTAATTTTCCATAACTCATTTTACATTTGTGCAGATTAAATTAAATGTGAACATATAATACTCATGGAAGAACAGATGGTTCAATGTGTCAAGGACAGTACTCAAATGGTTACTCATACAATTTATTTGTAGTCTTGCGTTTGCTCACTTTATGCTACATAATATTAACAATTGAATTAGATAACTCACTCAATTAAAACACCGACTAAATCACTCATGACATGTCTTACAACGTCACAAAAGTCACATTTCACTTGTCTTCGAACCTTATTAGAATTCTGATTGACTGGCAAACACAGATGTTTTTCAGTTGGTACTTGTCTTAGTGATTATTGGGCTCATGGCACACTTGTTTCAAATTTTACCGCGTATTCACTTGCTTCAGTTCCACGTTAAAACTTTAAAGACCATAGTGTATGATTATAATCCAGTTTGAAGCTTACGGATTTATTACAGTTTGTTATTGGAAGTAAAATCCTTGCGGGTGGTTGAGGTATGGTTTACTGTACCCGGTTGTAGTTAATCACAACGCTAGTCTGCGTTTACAAAAACACATTCTATAAATTGTTTCGAGAATCTGCAGAGCAAGCGAAGTTCTAGCGAGCATATAATCTTGGGCCTCAGAGTGTATAGGAAGTGATGTATAATGGGACACATCGTTGCAGCCTGTTGGTATCGAACTAATCTTAACGATGGATGTTTTGAAACAGATGGGCGTCTAAATAACATTATGTAATTAACACGGATTTTACATGTAAAAACAATTTACACGGTTTTTTACATTTAAAAAACATGTAATTTACAAGGTGTTTTACATGTAAAAAATATGTAATTTACACAACGTTATTTTTTACATTCTATATCTAAAAATTGTTAAATATGATTTTATGTAAACATAATGTAACTAAAGCACCACGTATTATAAATTTTTGAGCTATTCGATCAACGTCACAATAATTTGTTTTAGAACAGAATTATTAGCACTAATCGATTTTGAAAGTTCGCATTTAATTTTGTAAATGTCAAAACCGAACGTCAGTAGATTTTAGACATTTTAAAACAGATGGCACTGCGAATGGTGTTGTCTTCGTGTTTTTACATGTCATTTACATTTAATATAATTTACGCTGTTGACATAAAAAATGTTTTTTACATGTAAAATCCCAACAGTGGTATGTATGTAAAGTTAGCCCAGAATTCATCACACAAAAAAGCGATGGCAGCACTAACCTAAACTATCATGACACTTTTTACTCTCAGCCCCGAAAAAATCAACTATCATGATAGTTTTCATATATCCAGCCTAGAAAAATTTACTATCATGATAGTTTTCATATACTCAGGCCAGAAAAATTATCTCTCATGATAGCTTAGATACCCTCAGCCATTTTTTGGGCTGTCACTATAAGTAAACAACTTTGATTAATTGCTATAGTGACTGTATAAAAACATATAATACCAGTTTTGTGTATACACCGAAATTAATATAAACAGTATTCATATTGCTAGTATTTAATTCATAATAATTTTTCTATGATGGGTTCTTGCGATATAGTCCCTCTAACATAGAAACCATTCGTTGGACGGACCAACTGATTATTGATTTGAGTTAAGAAAGGTTTGAACAAGTATATGTGATTTTTCCAGAAGCGGGTCCTGGATTTTCTCTCAGGATTTTTAGGAAAACGAAGTTAAGTGCATTGTTCACCAAACTACATTTTCCCATGGTGATGCTCTCATCTTCATGACTCCTGTCTATGACGACTAGCAACACACGCTCCTTCACAATGTCACTGAAGGATTAAGCGTTGTTAGGAGGCAAAACCTTGTGAGGAGTTTCCTTTTCCGCTTGCAGTTTGACCCGTTATGTGTCTGTGTGACCCGTTACGGGCTCTTGCTCATCCTATGGGACCGCTGTTTTTTCGACACATGGTCTCCCTTTTAGTTGTCACTGCCGACCGTTTTCTTGGTCCATGCCACGGATTCTATTTGCTCAGTCGTGAGCTGCCCCTCAGGAGTTGCAGGCCACCTGTTCAAAATCCAAAACACCGACCATCTATTCCTGTAGCGCTGCTTCAACTGGCGGACTTAAGTTAAACCTCCTTCAGCAGCGCTTGATTTCTCTGGAGTTCCACTCGTCCCCGGCTTAGATGCCCCGGCTTAGATGCTCCCCATGCTTTTTTAAGCCCCATCTTAACCGTTTGAGCTCTCTCTTTTTGTTTCCGGCCTTTGAAGAGTCTCGGAGAGATATTTGGTCCACCTGCGCAGAGATCCGTTTAAGCAGGTAAAGGCTTCTTACAACTGGAAGTCTCAAGGAGCCTGGCTGCGTAAGACCTTAAACATGTGCATGTGATGTCATTTGATGTTTACAACTCCACGAATGGTTTCTATGTTCGAGGGACTATATCGCAAGAACCCATCATAGAAAAATTCTGGAATAATCACATATACTTGTTCAAACCTTTCCTAACTCAAATCAATAATCAGTTGGTCCGTCCAACGAATGGTTTCTATGTTTGAGGGACTATAGCAAATGATTTATAATCAAATGATTATTATTTTATCGTTTCAGTAATCTTTTCAGGCTGAGTAGGTATATCAAAGCTATCATGATAGTTAATTTTTCTGGGCTGGTTATATAAAAACTATCAGTATAGTAAATTTTTCTTCGTTTGGACATTTTATATTTGATTGTATATGTTGTAAAGAAAATCGGTTTGGTTTTTTTTGTAGATATTATTTTATTGTGCTTATGATCAATTAATATAAATAATACTAAAAGTGTCGCGACAGACATTTTTCCGGGTTGATAGTAATATAAGATAGATGATAAATAATGTTAAGATTTAATTTTTAACGAACTCTATGTTTTATATTTCACATATATTTTTTATAATATAGTAGATTGGTTATTGATATTGTTCAGTTACATTTTTTTATTTTGTTTGTTTATCTAACATTTTTAAAAATATGTTTAATCGAATTGTAATGTCGTGATAGTATTTTTTTCCTAACTGTATTACCACATGCAATTTTTTTCATTTCGGGGATGAAATTCTGGGCTAACTTCACAATGGTACAGTGGTGGTTGGCATAGTTTCGTCCTTTATAAGTACAAATTGGTTCGTTTTTATATTTGGTTGTCCGTATTTTTGCTCCATATTTTCCAAATTTCATTGAACATCCTTTCAACAGCTGCCACCTGGTTAATAGCCGTGATTTAATTATAGTAGCTTATTGTCTGGTGGAGAAGACTGGTCTGAGACAACCAAGCTCGCAGAAATTCTCCAGTTAAACGAAATAGTGGTCTTTAGAGTCTAATATCTTTTTCTTCCAAATGAAGTCCATGCCGTTGTTCTCGTAAAGTTTAAACCCAAATGGCTCATTTATGGTCAAACCATTTCCAGCTATTTGAACCTAATATTCGAATTTTGATAACGTCTTGCGCAACTCAATGCTCACCTGTACATTTTCAAAAAGATCCATCTTAATCATTTCAATAAATTTAATAAGTTTATTACTTCTGTTGTTGTTATTGCATTTAACGATTTAAAAATATGAAAACTCCCTACACGCAACAAAAATGCTTTTAAAAATATAAAATTTCACGCCCTTCTAATAATGTATACGACTATGTACGATATACGGGGATTGTATTCCGTCTAATACATGTTTTGAATATTAAAAATAAAATAAAAAAACGAAAAATCCTAAAATAATACAACTCAGAAAATAAACTGAGATGCAGGTAAGAAAAGCAGCAGGTATACATACATACTCGTATAAATGAAAAATTTAAGAAAACGTCTGTCAAAAATAAAACATAATAAAATTTGTTTATGAAATTTTCTATATACGTGCTTGTATCAAAAATGAAAGTGTTTTTTATTCCTTTGTTGTTCGTGTGCCCCGACTCATTTTATACATACATTCAAGGCACATGACAACACCAAAAGGAACCAACCGCTTCTCCACCCCAAAAAAATACTGTTGTTGTTTGTTATATGTATGGTACTCGCTTGTTGTTGTATTCTTTTCATCAGGGAATTTACGGTTTGATATATTATTCCACATATGCAAGAAGCGCAAGGATATATGATGAAGAAATATGTGTCTAAAGTTGATACCCAGGTTTTTTTTCTCTGTGTAGAATTTATGTTTAAAAAACTAACATAAAATATGTTGAAATTTATATGTTAAAAATAAAGTTCTGTGGTGGGAGCTTTTTGGATTTATGTTTATATTTAGGCAATCGTTTTGGTATCAACAAGGTTGTACGAGAGTATTTTATTAGAATATCTTATATGGTCATAATTCACAATTATAAATCCATTACTTTGATAAGCTTTTTGTATATGGTTGGTTTATAAAAGCTTTTATTGTACACCGATTATCGCGTAAAGGTACAATCTTATTTAAATTCGATGATAAGCAGCCAGATATTGACGTTCCAAAGGCGCTTCTCCCTTTCAAGGTCACTGTATCATTTGCTTTGGATCAGCACGCAAAACGTGACCGAGCCAACTAACTGAACTCGGTTTGTGACATGGAGTCTCAAATGGTAGAAACCTTCTTTTATACTCATTTATCAAATTCCAACAGTCACATCTATACATGACAGCGGGTTTGATCACCGCTCTATACATTTTCTGCTTATTCTATATCGTAGGATATAAAGCTCAATTGCCAGCGACAAGGCAAATCTTGGTATCATCTCCTTTGATACTTGAATCTCATTACTCCTTCAAATGTGTGGTAACCACATCAGATATTTGGTTTTGGACTCGATGATTTTGGGACCAACGGAAGCTCTTCCAGTGGATCAAGTATCTCTTTCGCTCCGTTGCCATTTAATCCAATCACACAGATATTATCTGCATATACAAACGGTTGATTGTATTGCCGGTATAAGATCTGGCGGTTCCAAAATGAGCTTTAAAAGTGTCTGTTGCAAGCTGGATTAAATATGTAGTCACCGACTTGGTTAGAATGATGTAACAACTGTTCAAAGTCTTGTTTGGCGAGTCTGACTTAATGTTGATATTTTTTTCACCAAATGTTGTTACAGAAAATATAATTACATGGGCGCAACCCAACGTTTAACAATTATATATAATATATTATAATATAATATATATCTGTTCGAGAATTCTCGTCTGGAGATTCTCGATAAAATTTCAAATAAGATAAAATTACACATAAGCCAAAATATTTCGAGATAGACGAGAATCTCGAGAATTATAATTTCTTTTCATTAAGCGCCCTCTGGGTTGTCGATAACTGGAGTAAGAGACCGCGAGTTGAATACTGCCTTGATTTGACATAGAAGAGTCTTGTATTCCTCGAATGTAAGAGCTGAATCTCCTATAACTCTTCTAAGATGGGTTTTAAAAGATTTTACACCAGCCTCCCATAATCCTCCAAAAAGCGGTGCTGACGGAGGTATAATGTCCTATTTGATGCATTTTTCTTCAATATCTGCCGATATCCTGTTGTTGTCCTCGGTGGCGGTTATAATGTTATAAAACTCACCTAATTTTCTTTTCGCTCCTATGAAGAACCGTTGTCACTAAGGATATAATAGAGGCTTAACCTCTGTGGCTAGTAAAGCGTCTTAATTTTTACATGAATGCATCGGTGGTAAGCTCACCAACTAACTCCAAATTGATGGATTTTGTGGCAATACAAATAATTATACAAATGTATGCTTTCGTGAGTTTGGCTTCTCTGCGTAGTCTACACCAGTATTATCAAAAGCTCAGGTTAAGGTGACTCGAGGTTTAGGTAAGTTCCCCATTGATTAATTCAGATAAGTTATTTTTATTCGTATACATCTCGGACATTGGTTGACATCCGTTTGAATTTGTCTTTAGCTCCGACAATCCAGTATCTTTTTTCTGGAAAAAAAATAAAGCAGAAGGATTGAGATGTAGGAATTCATGATGCAAATGGCGTACTGGTTTATCTGTGATAGAATGTATTTTTGAAAGGATAAGGGGATGTTTAGCGGTATATTTGCGTTATCAATTCACCTACCGACGTGAAGTAGCCCTTCATCAATGTCCTCGAAAATGTCTGTTGTTGCCCCCACTGAATGACTACACGTTCAGCGGATTGTATTTGGTACATATTCCTTTTTCGACTAATATCAGCGGATCGGAAACATTGACCGAGTATTCGAAGAATTTTTGAATAGCTGGAAAACTTTTCCACAATTTGCTCAATGAACTCCATCTCTTAATACTGCGCATGTATAACGATGTTTTACGTTTTTCCAACTCAGTCAAAAATTAGTTTTCTAGATGTTGTTTTGGCCATGAATCATGTGAAAATAACAAATAATTAGGACATCTCCACCATATTGTATGCCTTTTGAGTAGTTGTGGCGCTAAACCGCGAGTACAGTAATCAGCCAGATAATGCCAGAGAATCAGTCTGCGGTCGGAACATGATTCCAATTCTGTCGTGCTACTTTTTCTAATATGTAGCTGACTCTATATTACCAACAAAACAGTTTCATTTGCGTGGCTCATATGAGTACCACCCCAAAACAACTGTAGAATTCGTATACAAGCGTATGGATTTTCTTTTTTAATATTAGAGATAGTTACAATTTTTGTTAAAAACTTATAGCTAATAAAACCGGTTCACACATCTCCAACCTTGGAAGAGATAATTACCTTAGTGGCGCCACTTTAGTTTTAGCACAGATAAGTCGACACTGAATCTAGTGATTGGAATCCAAAAAAACCGCGCATAAATGGCAGCGAAATTTCCAGTTTAATTTTGATCCTGCAGTCATCTTCTATTTCCTGAGGCAATTTTTCATCCCATCCAGCCCTTGTCAACCATATGAATTGTCAAATTATTTTAAGCTTGATGGTTGTGGGAGAGAGGCAACCAAGAGGATCAAATATTTTCCCAGTTTCCGAAAGTAATTTACATCTAGTCATTTTGAAGTTGGTTGGTTCTTGAAAAGTAAAACAGTCATCCTCTTGTAACAAACAAACTCCTAATATTATAACCAAAATGCCATGATCCTGAATTGTGATTGTAAATTACCACGATTACACTCAGGAATTGCGTTCATGAAACTCTGACTAATTGAACTCCATTTTCTTAGCGGAAATCCTGCATTGCTAAGAACAATTGTAATTTTAAAGCACTTTCGACAGTTTCAGCACCGGACAAAAAGTCGTCTACGTAGAAGTCATTTTTTATAACATTATACATCAGGAAATATAGTTGAGTTTTCTTGAGGTACCGCTGTTGATCGACCCTTACTTTTTGGTCTACATCTTTTCGATGTCAGAAATCATTGCAATCCTGTACGTACGAAATTTTAGCAGAATGCTGAATAAGTCTAGTTGTAATTTTGGTTCAGTATAAGCATAACGTTGTTGAGAGAAACGCCTGTAGAGGTGGATGCGAACCTGTATATTCCACACTCAGCTTAGTCGTGGAACTTGTATGCTTAAAAACAGCGTGATGTGGTATAGGTACAAAACCATTTTATTTGGTCTGCAGTATTTTATCAGCCGGTTTCTGAATCATGTGTTTTTAAATCCGTTTGCTTTTCAAATTTTCTTTCCCTTGATAACAGCCGCCTGACAGCTTTTGAAAGTGATGAGCCCAAAGTATCAACAGTGTCTTTGATTGGTAAGACAACGGAATGCCTACCTGAGAACGATAACCTCTTATGAATATCTCTTCACATCTATGAGGAAAGTTTATTTACGGAATGAAGTTCTTCCACTTTTTTAGACACGTCGAATTATGTCGTAAGCACCATCATTTGACAATACTGCACTGTTGCAATATATTAACGTCTCAAAGCTGTTTATAACCGATCCTGCCACGACCCAACCGAATAATGTGATTTTTCTAGTTTGTAAAATCTTGAAGAATAAATAGCTGCCTAAAATCATGTCAACTTCGTTTTATTGATAAAAACTGGAATCAGTTCTTTTTTATTTAGATCAAATGATTTTGCTGGCTATCTGAACGTCAATCGTGAGAAAATTAATGCGTTCGTGTTTAAACATCTTTTATCGTCAAATGTTGAATACAACGTGACACTTATAAAACCTTTAACCGAGACTGAAGAATGTTATTGATCCAACTGTAAGGTGTTAGCGATTTTCTCCGTAATAAAGGTTGTTTCCGATCCAGAGAAAAGGAGCGCTCTAATTATGTGCACATTCTTATTGGTTTACAGATGTTTCATTATGGTAATATGGGCACTATTGATGGCTTCTGGTGCTTGAACGGTGGTAACTTCATAATTAAATTCCAATACAATATAGACAGGGCTTTAGTATTTGAAGCATCATCTTGGATAAGAACAGCTTGTGACTGCATGGCCAGAATTCAAGCAGTTGGAACAAAGATTTTGTTTTTCAATAAAGTTCTTCCTTTAGTAGAAATATCAAAGGCTCTGAACTTAAAACATCTGAAAAGAGAATGAGGTTTGCTGCAACAAATAGGGTTCCTGGTGGTTAGTGCTGTGTGCACATTTTTTGATTTGATTACCTGCGAATGTTTATATTAGAGCTTTCCAAATGCATACTTTACAAATCAAAGGAATTCTAAATTCTCAACCCGATGAATAATCTACGTCAGATGACTTGGGTGCATTAACTTCTGTGCACTTTTTTATCGAGCCCATTATGTCGATTCCTGATCCATCTTTGCATCATCTGCAAACTAATCGGCTTTCCAGATGGCAGAACCTACAAGCCATAAAGCAAGGATTCCGGAAACAATGGCAGCCGACATTTTAAATATTTGGGCTTCATTAGCATTATTACTTCGTTTGCCTTTACTTTGAACACTATGTACTGTAGTAATTTCCCATGATGAGTATTATTTTTAGGTTTGTTCGGACGGTTGTGATTACAGCTGGCTCCAATCTAAGATTAAACAATAATTCACCATTTCTGTAGTAACAGTTTGTTAAAAGTTGTAATTAGCTCAAGTGAACAGTAAATACCATGTTGTCCTATCAGAAGCTGTCTATATATCACCCGACTTTTTTATATACCCAACCAAACTGTTTGGATATGGTTTAAGTGTCTTGAATATATTTACTACAAAAACCTATGATAAATGATATTGTTATTCATATTATATGATAAAATAAGAACGATTTAATTTTTACAAATAAGATTAAACTCTGCATAAAATATTTTACTCAATTCATCATACTGGCGTCACAAAAGTAAAAAAAAACTAACTTAAAGATAAATCTTGATATATTAAAATAAGATTGATTTTAAAAGTGGAGTAAAAACCTCATATTCGTTTATTGTTCTTAATGTATTCTTAGAACGACATTTTGTTTATGACTCAATTTGCTGTAGCAACATTTTCCAAATTTCTTCTTACAGAGCTTTAGTTGGTTGATTTTGAGATAAACTCCGATAGCTGAGTCTCACCAAAGGCTATTGCAATAAAGATAAATTATTACATATACACAGCTTACTGAACCGATACTCGTATAAAGCCATTCGCCGCAGGAAAAGGTTAAGAGACACAACATACATTATTCATACAACTATATTTGGAACGAAAATCGAATTCAATAAAACTATTAATTTTATATTCTGCATACGACTTCATATACACACACATACACACCATAAAAAGTTTACAAATATACTATATTTGATACCAAAAGCTCCATATATAACAGAAACATAATTTATTGTTCTCGTTCAGCACAGCAAAAAATTTAATTCAAGAAATTGTTTCTTAAGCTGCATAAATACCATATACAACTTTCGAGCTTAAGAAAATACTCGTACATGTGTTTTTTTTTACTCGTTTATATATAAAGTTTGAAAAGCTTAAATCACGTTCCGATGATTTATATAAAACGACTGTTTGCAAATCATAATGTCATGCAGATGGATTTTTTTTTTAATTTCCATGTATGTCGTTTATACGCAACCACCGCGTATATCGACGTCGAAACGCTAATAAATCGCATCGAAAGGACGAAAGTACAGGACCTTGCTGTACATAGAATAAAGGTTTTTTGGTAGTGCACAACATGTATACTATATATAGTGTGTGATTGATGATGATTATCCTGTTGATAAATGTCACATTTCAGAGTTTTTGAAATTTCAATCAAACACTTCACCATTACTTTGTTCATTTTCGGTTGATGTTCGTTCTCCTTAGCGATTTTTAGTGCGAAACCAAAAAAATAATAATGATTTTCAATTTCACTTTACAAATTCAAATATAACATCATTTTTCATTCATAATGGATTTGGAAAAAATATATATTTTCACGTGATTGCTCAACCAACGAAAAGTAATAAATTTCATTTGTTTTTCGAACGAACTTTTTGACATTTTGCAGCTTTCAGTGTTCATGTGTATTTAGGTATTTTCTTATGTATATGTTGGTAAACATGTCGATGTTAACACGATATTTCGTCAAACAGATAGACTTGAAATGCAAACGACTGCCGAGGGCTAAAGTGCCTAATGTCTAATAAAATTGTGGACGTCGTGATTTTATCGTTGCCACAGAATAAAAATCACTTAGATCCAACTTAAAACTCATGATTTTAAAGCGACTTTATATAAGGCATGATATTGCTATTACCGAGTCTTTAATTTTATATAAACTTGGAGGCCACAGCATCTCATTTATAAATCGCAAATCAGCTCACGCCATACGCAATTAATAAAAATCGATATTTCAAATTAACTTCTTGGAATACACTAATACTGTTGCGTCACGACCGAATGTATATATGCGAATCGTACAACATGAATATCAAGTCCAGTAGCATATGCCTGATGAGATGGATTTGACCTTTTCGATCACCTAGTCATTCAGTAAATAAGTTGGACTCAAGTTGCGTTCGTTGATCAGTTGTTATGTCAAGTGGAATACTGAATCGTGATATACAGACGTAATTGTGAACAAATGTCGTAGCAGCTGTTGTTGCAGATATGTTCAAATCGACCAGGAGGAATTTCAAAAAAGACCGTGAGGCGGATTTGTATATGGTTCTGAACATTGGTAATACTAGGCCAAAAGTAGCGAGCTGTGACCAATTTACGAGGGGCACAAATACCCGGATGTGATATGTTATGTTGTGCGATATATGGGCGATTGTTACCTGTTGATGATTCGCAGTAAATTGCGAAACCAGGTAGTGTGAAAAGCTCTAGTTTCATGTTGGAACTAGTGTGACATATATGTTGGAACTAGTGTTCTGGTCTGCTTTTTGTGCTTTGATTATTATCATGCCGTAGTCGAAGTGATTTTTGACAGGTACTTTTTCGTTGGTCTTGTGTGAAAGCATACCCGCGACCACATTATCTTTACCGCTCACGGATCTCTGAATATCCGTGGTAAATTGACTTATGTAATCCAAGTGGCGTGATTGTCTACGATTGAGTTCAATTTTTGACTGAATTGCTCTTGTCAGGTGCAAATTGCCAACTCCTGACGCTCAACAAAATACCTTAGAAAATTGCGAGTGATTCTCGATCGAATGCGAAATTTTTTTGTTTGGCACCCTGCAGTTTTTTAAAGTAAAATCCCAATGGTTTTCATCAATCGCTATGATACTGTTGCAGAACGACTCCAATAGCCTTGTTCGATGGATCAGTCGTCACACTGAAATTTGCGTCGTACAGTGGATACATACTAACAGTATTATGTTAGTCAATTCATTTATCATCACCTTTCGAGAATGCAGTTTGGCGTTCTTCAGGCCAAGAGAATTTCTTGATAGTTTTTGTGCTTTTTCAGTAAGATTGCCCAGTGCTAGTGAATTGTTGCGAGCATTTCAACTACATTCAGAATAAATTGGTGGTAGTAGTTTACCATGCCGATAAATTGTTGAATGCGCCTGATTTTTGTGGGAGCTGGGACTTCCAAAATGGTATTAATTCGTTCTGGTGACGACAAAATACCCTTAGGTGTGATTTTTTGGCTGAGTAAATGAACAGTGTTTGCGTCGAAAACGCATTTCGAGCTCTTGATTTGAAAAGCAAACTCAATATGTCGCTGGAAAAGAGTTTCCAGGTGCAGTATGTGTTGTTCCTAATTTTTCGATGCCAGGAGAATATCGCCAATGTAGACGAATACAAAGTCTAAATCTCGTACGACATCGTATATAAATGAATCGTTGAAACGCTTGCGCGGCATTTCGTAGTCCAAATGGCATTCGAGTAAATTCGAAAAAAACAAATGGTGTGGTTATTTCCGTCTTATGAACGTCTTCAGTAGCAACGGGAATTAGATGAAAATCCCTGATGAGGTTGATTTTGGAGAATATTTGGTTTCCATGTTTCACCATGTGTTGGAATTCGATTTTCGCTGCGTTATAGCGTATCGGATCTATTCTTCGTATTCGAGACACTGGTAAATGTCCTTCGGTGACGATATGATGAACCACGGAATGACGAACTGATAAATTATAGTTTGGTTCCACTGTTAGAGAAGAAAACTTCGTCGTTGTTGGAGTATTGACTCGAACCGTCGTGGCATTCATGACAGCTGATTCGTTGGATCAATCAGGCTTTTTCGTTTCAAATAGGCCAAATTCACTTAAGAAATTGGCGCCAATTATCGGACGATTCACTGATGCAAGGACAAACACTGAATGCACGTACGTTGAAGTCCGATATCCACCTGAAGCAATTTTGCTCCGTAGGTGTTGATTGTCGTGCCATTGGCGGCCGATACTACTAGATCGTTTGATTTTGATTTCTAAATTATAGACGTTGGGTAGAGAGCACTGAAAGATCAGCTCCCGTGTCGATAATGTGTATGTCAGGTTGTTGGGTTTGTCGTGTATGTATAGACGGCTGTTATTTAAAGTCGAGGTTTTTTGATTATTTATCTTGCTAGAAGAGTAATTGCCTAGTATTCGACACTTTCTAGCTATCTCTTAAAGCACGTCGTGGAACCAACAAATTACGTTTTAGTTTTTATGAATTCTAAAATATGGCGAGCACGATAGAAACTTGTGGGTTGAGCGTGGTCTATCTGGCGATTGAAATTCCAATTGCATATGCTACCGGATCTGATATTCATATTGTATATGAAAATCAGATCCGGTAGCATATGCCTGATGAGAAGGATCTGATCTTTTTTCCATCACCTAGTTATTCAATGACGTCATCATCAGATCGAAACCGGCCTAGTGGATTACAAGATGAAAACAAATAACTCCGAATTACAATTTAATTTTACAGCAAGCAACATGCTTCAGAACCAATGTCTTAGTTTGCAATGTTTGGGCATGAGGCAACCATTATTACTAGAAATATAAGGGAGGAACTAAATGTAAATCTAGTATTGAACTCTACTTTTCAATACTTTCAGGATTTCTTTCCGGACGGATTGCGAAGATCTGCGGGGGACCTCCATAATTCAAACTACAGGGAGGACTGGACGATGCTTTAGTCAGTGCAAACTTTTTTTCGATTAAGCTTCCCTGGCAACCAAATATCCAATAGTACTAGAGAAACTATAGATAGTAACTCCTAAAAGGATTAACATAGATGTAGCCTGGTGTAGTGATCAGGGTCTATTAGTCAATCCTAGGAAAACTGAGATGGTCCTTTTCACTAGACGCATGAGTCTTTAAAACGTTAGTCTTCCAAAAATTAGGGGCTCACACGATCCCACACTCTTCAGAAGTAAAGTATCTGAGAATCTGGTTAGATCGGAAGATTACTTGGACAAAACATATAGAAGAGAAATGCAATACAGCATACAACAAATTAACTGGAAATGCTAAGTCATTTGGTAAATCATGGGGCCTGAAACCTAAACGCGAGTACTGGCTTTACGTTTCAGTGTTAAGACCGTTAATCTCGTTTGCCGCATTCAATTGACTTGTTTGTCTTATGGTATAGTTAGAGCTATATGCACACCACTCCCACTGCAGCTTTTGAGATGGCTGAGGATCTGCTGCCGCTTGATCTCTGGATCAGAAGGTGTGCAGTGCAAACGTAGCCGCTTGCTTATAACACAAAGACAATCTATTTGACCGTTCGGGGCACTGCCAAATATGAAGAGAGTTGATTGATTATCACTTGGAAAAAATTGATTATCACTTGAGATATCTGCACCAAAAAAATGTGATAATCTCATCTGTTGTCGTTTATCCACTATCTTCTTTGGATCAATAAACCAGCAAAGATCCCAGTCTTTCTTAAATTACCATAGACGCACTTTAAGGATCTTTCACGGAGCATTGCTTCCTGAATAGTCATATGCTTCGAATGAAAATTCGAAACGCACCTCTTTCTGCGAATAGTGTGGGGACGAGGAGGAAGAAACTGTTGATTACTTTTTGTGCTCCTGTTCTTTATAGTCTTCCCATAGACTTCACTGTTTCGGCTCACAATTCCTATTTGATGACCAATTGACTTCATTAGAAAAAGAAACAGATTCTGGGACTGAGAGTGTACGCCTGGGAAGAGATGTCACAATGGGTTAATTGAGCCTGAGTGACTGGGAAAAAACAAAAAAACTTCTAAATTCTAAAAATAAGAAAGCGCAAAAGAAGTTTTGAAGGTACTTCAAAACGCGCCTGGCTATTTAATTAGGCCAGAATCTCATGTATAACATTTAACAGAGAATCACTAGAATCTTTCATGGAAAATATCTTTACAGGGAAATTCACAGACTATAGAGGGCAATTTATGGAGTTGAAAATAAAGTAAACAAAGAGCGGACCATAAAGTTAGGCTGAATAAGCTCTTTTCCTAGTAAATAGAAGAAGTCCAATTTGTTCCTTATTCCAATCATATGCATTCTTTGCAAAATGGTTGATAGAGAAGCACATAGAAACAAAAGTGAATTCAAATAAATTGACAAAGTCTCAGCATGCACACTCCAAATGGAATTCCGTAGACCCTGCTTGTCAAAACCTGATGTGATTGCTAATCAATCATTAAGCTCGAGGGAATATTCTTTGGTGATATAACTTTTCATTGAAATGATTGGCGCTAGAGGTGGACTACACTGTTAACGGGTTATTCAATATTATGGTTGAAAGCAGGATTGAGGATAAACTGATAAAAAACAAAACTGGTTATGTTCACTAAGAAATATAAAGTTCCAACTAACTCAGGCTAAACTGGCGTAATAAACTAGATTATAGAATTGGACAGCAAATGATTTGAGCAACCCTCCAAAAGACAAAATGTTTAATAGGTCATTAACGATTGAACAAAAATAATTAAGCTCCAACTTGGAGTTCATAAAGTCGAAAATTTGGTGGCGAATAGTAATTCCTTATTTTATAAACTGAGAGTGCTATGCGCCATCAACCTTTTACGAATTGTTACCTGTTATCTGTATGTGGGTTTTGATTCCAGTCAAACATTATCAATCGTTGGTAAACAATCGTTGGTAATGTTATAGGTAAAAATCAACCTTTTTACTGAAAATAAAAGAGGATATTATAGAAGAATTAAGTAAACCATAGAAAACCAACTTCACTAGACCTAGCAAAATTTTAAAGAACTCCTAATGGTGGAGATCTTCATAATACCGGCTACAGAAAGGAGTTGGATGACTTTGGGAACACTTTAACAAGTATCTCTCGATGTCTTGTAGAAACAAAGAGAAAACTCAAACCAACATGGTGGTCCGCATGACCTATCAGAAAATAGTTAGTATAGTCTTACTTCAGTACTGAAATCGCTATACAGATTGTGACTTACACAAGACAAAAACTTAAACTTGTACATCAGGAATTAACGGTTCTGAAAAGTCCTGAAAGCTCTTCTCCGCAGATTGAGAAGTTCACAGATTAAGATTTCGATTTGAAACCTATAAAATCACACGTTTCTTTTTTATGGAGGAATCGCTAAGCAAAGAGTATATCAGATGGGCCTAGCCGAATTAAGGCAGTAGAACTATAGAACTGCTGGAATAGCGTTATGAATATAGGTCAATTTGATTTTGTTTTCAAAGGCAAAAAGGACATGGTTATCCGAAAGACAAATATCGTTATATATATCCACTCTTTTCAAAACGTTTGAATGTTTGATAAAGACACACATATAAGCAACCCAAAATGCTCACTTAATTGTTACAAAATCGTCCAGGTATTGTGGTTTGAGCGTACTACAATACATAACAAAACTGGTTATGTTAACTAAGAAATATATAGTACCTCCAGTTGCTCTTACTACTTTGACCGGCGCTTTGCTGATAATACAAGATTTCTGTACATAGTTTTCAGTAGTTAGGTAGGTTTAGGTCGAATATTGACGATTAAGTGATCAAGGCCATTATTGACTTATACTCGTGAAGAAGCGCCAGTAAAAACTGGTTAGGCTATGAAACAAGTGATCATTTCAACATTGTATGGGGTTTCAGTAAAACAGGTGCTGTTTTCAGTAAGAACAGGTGTAGAGAAACCAATTAGTATGATAAATTAAGCGTTTAGAAAGAGGACTGAGATCTCAACAAATGGAAGGTGAAAAAATTCCGTGTGCTGTAGAGTGATACAATTATGGCTAGAACTAGACGTTGCATATTTTAAAACGCTGCTTTCACTTTAGGTAGATAAGAAATAATTGAGTCAGTAGCTAAGTACCTATATAGAATCTTGATTGCACTTTAACGGTTGCATGCTTCAATCAACTTTTACGTACCATATGGGTCCTCCAGGAATTTCTAAGAGATTGGATCCTCATTTGAACCTAAGGTTTTAATATTTACATACTATGCTAGGCTAGACTGAAGAGAATAAAACAGGAGTCGTCTGTGATATTAGAGGGGATCATTTCCGTTCGTCTTTCTGATTACTGTAGTGTTTATCAAACTGTGGTGTGTATTGAGGAGGTCACTGAAATCGATTTAACTTTTATCCAGGATGGAATTGAGTGGTCACACATATCTTCTTACTATATAATGGAATATTTTAACATCACGATACTGGTTCTTCGTTATTGGAAAGTTTTTGAAAGTAAAAGGAAAAACGAGGTGTCAACTTTACAACTGATTGCACTACGCCTAGCACCTTAAAAGGGCGCAGAGTAATCGAAAAATCAAAGGTATTTAAACAAATCTGTCACGCCCGGATGAGAACTTAAAGTACACTTCATTCTGAGGATACATGCTACATAGCTGGGCGAACTACTAAAAGATTTTTGACGAATCATGCAGAATGTAGTAGAGGAAGAGACGATCGACCACATTCACTCAGGACGCAATAGCACACATGAAGAATCTATACTTGGGAATAGTTATTTGAGGAATACGTTGCTTTTTATCAGAAGCTGCAAATAGTATAATTATTCATATAAAGAAGAGTGAGATGTTATAGACACTGGTCTTAGATAGTATGCTTATAGGGAATCACTTTAACCTTATTTTATCTAGAATTATAAGTTTCATGCCATTCACAATTATAGTATGATTGGTTAATTGTACCAACGACCACAATCGAGCAAGAGTCTCGTTCCATTCATAAACAACAACAGTATACTATTTTATATAGTAAACAATGTATGGACACAACAAATCCACCCACCTCTTAAATTTGAAGGCAAATATTTATGACCTAATATTCATTAAAAGATAAGATTTCTAATCAAGATTTTACATTAAATTTATTTTAAGATTTTGATTACATAAATTATAAAATAATTATCGCCCAAGGATAATATATACGTAAGTCCAAATCGAGATGAAAAATCTATTTTTAGATGAATGGTGAAAAATATGTATTTTCTTTATTTGGTCAACCTTTCCTCAACCATCACTCCATTTTTGGTGTTAGATATTTTTTTTTTGATTATTTTGGTATATAAGAGTACGTCTGCTTGTGTACACATTTTTCCACATCAAATCATTATAATTTTTCGAAATCACATAAAAACATTTTTATTGGTCTAATGAAAAAAAAAATGTCTTGAGTCATCGTATTTATATACTCGTATATATAGATGTTCCGTGCATTTGGCTATATATCAAATAAACACTCTAACAAAAAAATAAAAGGATAATACAATATTTGTCAGAATCATCCTGAAGCGTAAACGAAGCTAAATAATAGGGAATGTCAATCAGGAATGAAAATCACCAGAAAATAAAAGAAAATCCATATCAGATCCTGACTTATAATATGGGTGTGTGTGTGTGTCTGTGTGTTGTGCAAACAGAATAAAAACTTTCTGCAAACTTTGTAGTTTTATGTATACGATTTGGTTCGTGTTAGTCTCTTATCATATAATATCGATATAGCGCTATGGCTGTACCGTACATTATATATTTTATTTCGAATATTTGCCAAATTTATAAAAATAAATTCAGATTTTTATTTAGAAGATAAATTTTTAAAGCAACATAATTTAATCACATCGTACTAGTTTCCAGGTTGAATAGAAAATTGTATACGGATGAATCGAAAATAGTCTTGCAAAGTAACGAATATTTACAGGACCATAAATCAATTGGTATAGATATTCCTCCTTAAATACTACAGACGTCAATTTTCAATACATAATTTAGAACCGTATAGGTGGTTGGTATCCATCAAATCATCAAATATCATCAAATACATTTAGACCGCCAAAGTATTCAGAGCTCGTCGTAAGAGGCACCTTACTTTTGTTAACTTTTGTTATCAAAAAATAAATCGAATGCCGCCAAAACCAAAACAAACCCCCACTAAGAACCACGTACTCGTCCTTATTGCATGTATAAAAGATTATACCCTGGAACTCGTGGTTCTCCAGGAAACTCGATGGCCTTGATGTAGAATCCAAGCAAACCAATGCTTTACATTGCTGCAAAGTGGAAATGACCTCGGAAATCTTGAAAAAAATATAGCTTTTTCATTGGGACCAACCCATTTGGACGAAGTTCCAAACTGCGGAGATCGCCAAAATCGTTAACTGATAATTTATTTCAGTACGAAGAAGAAAACGCCGAGCTGCGCTCAAACAAAGAGAAATCAATGATTTCACTGCTAAATTAAAAGAAGAATTTACAATCTTAAAGGAAGAAAATAAGAACTTAAGAAAGCTGAACAAACCCCTGCAGAACTTGAGACGACACCTTAACCTATAATCGAAAATATCTTCGATTCATTCTATACGGACGAAAGAAAACTTGAAAGAGAAACAAATTGAGTCTTGCATTACATTAATCTCTCCGGAAATGGTAGAAAATTTATCTTCAACTTCAAAACATGTTTCTATAAGCAAGATAATACTTAAAAAAACAACTGACTTCTGAAGAACAGCCATCTAAGCAAAAGAGAAAGTACCTCCACCAATTAGCATCGTTGGAACATCTAATTATTCCACTAGACAATCGATTATGATATAGGTTACAATAGCTGAGTAAAAACTAGTATGGACCGCCCAGTTGGCGCAGTGATACCTGGTTCGAATCCCGATAGAGACAAGATGCCAAAAAGGATGTTTCCCCATCGATCGGTTGGGTGGTGCGATCAGTGGTGTAAATGAACACATCTGGATCCACTGTTGAGTTAAGAATCCACCAAAGCTAGGCAATGCGCGATGTGACTGGTTCTAACACCTATAGAGCTTTAGTTACGAAGCTACATTCCGAGAGATATTAGTGGTTTACCTATATGAGGACAAGAATAATCGTTCAATAAAGGTTATGGCTAGGGGTTTTTACCCTACCTGCAAAAAAGTGGAAATTATCGAAGATCTCAAGCAAAAGGGTCATCAAATAGAAAATATCGTTAACATCATACAAAAAGAAAAATCGAAACCGTACAAAAAGTTCATTTCAAGAAAAACGGGCTTCTATTATTTTTTGCTCAGTTTTAATAACAAAGAGAAAGTGGATGATGTTTATAATATCAAGGCAATACTTAACATGAGAGTTAAAATAGAGCCACATGATCGCATACTGCAATGCAAAAAATGTCAAGGCTTTAACTCAGTATTATTTCCAAAGAAATGCTAGATGCGATCGACACGAATAAGCATGCCAGGTTGGTAAAAATGTTCCTGCAAAATATATTTTGTGCTTACAGTCACATCTGGCAAATTATAGGGGATGTGAAATAGCTAAGGAGCTACAGAGATTAAGGGATAAATCGCGAAAGCAAAATCCAGTAATAACGAAAAAAACTAATCAAGCTTTCACCAAAGAGGAATATCGGAAACAGATTTGACTACAACTTCATATGTCAAATTAAATGGATACAGCTGTTATACCATTCCATTCATCCAGCAGGAAACATAAAACATTATAAAGATCTTAAAATTGAAGAAAAATTTATGCAAGTTAGTACAATAAAAGTATATATTTATATAACAACAAAGAATATAACTTATCGAGCGGGAGGTACCGGATTCAAATCCCGATAGGGGCAGAATGCACAGGAACTTTTCACCATCAATGATCTGTGGTGTGAATGAACACAACGATGACCCCTTGGAGTGCAGTACTAATTCCGACCCATCTTCCATGTCAGTACTATAAGCTGGCTTGGAGCTTAAAAAAGGACGTAAATGAGCGAACCGCGAACAAGTAGGGAGCGCCTTGAGCTCCAAAACAGATAAGAGATAAAAAAAGATCTAATCTGCTAAAGAAAGACTATTGTACAATATTTAAATCACTTGGATCACTCGTATGATTTTAACGCAAAGAAAAAATACTGGAGATCAAGAGTAACCCCTATAATAAATACCCAAGTAGCTTGTCTGGGGAAAAAGATACCAGTACTCCCTTTGGGAAGCAACACACATGTTGAAACGACCTATAAACTTAAAATGACTCAGGTGAGAAACGAGGATGGAACTTGGGCTATAAGCGCAAAGCAGAATGTAACATTATTTGCAACTCACCTTGAAAAAACGTTACCTATAGACAAACAGTAGATGAAAACATTCCACCAGTACATAAAGTGATCAACTATATAATATAGCTCCTGTCACAGTGCAATAATTCAAAGAGAAAATCAAAACAAACCTTAGTGTAAAGTAATATCCAGGATAACTTAGTTATCGCCCAGGTGGCGCAGTGGTTAAAGCTATGGTAGTTGGAGCGGGAGGAACCGTGTTTGAATCCCGATAGGGGCAAGATAGAAAGGAATTTTTCACCATACGATTACGATCGGTGCTGTGAATGAACACATCTATGCCCCCCTGTTGTAGTGTAGAATTCATTGGCCAACCCATCTTCCATACCAATCTATAGTACTATAAATTTGTGGAAGAATATACTCATATTGTTTAAGATTTTATTTAATTAATTGCCATAATTGAACTTTGATAATTATAACCCATAATTGAATTTGTGGTACTCCTGCATGTGAGGGTAGATCATTAGATTTAACTCTACCAATATGAGCATGCTGAGAGCCTTCTGTTTACTTAGATAACATCAAATTCAATGCCCTTATACTGAATTTATAGAGTTTACCATGAATTGGTGCAAAACACTAATATGGTGCAATGCCAGAACTATCCAAGTCGGTTTAAGCACTGAATCCAAACTCGTGAAAGATCAACAAGGTCATGTTTGAGAGAAATTGTTTTATTTGATCCGAGTTAAATCGTCCAAAAAAGTTTTATTCTTTTAATAATAATCCTGGTAATCAGCTGGTGATTAAGGCCAGTGATGGGCACTTTACATGTAAAAAACGTTATTGACATTTTTATGTAAATAACATAAATTACAGTAAAAAACGTAAAATTTACATAAAATATGTAAAAAAAACGAAAAAAATCTGAAAAATAACTGGAAATAGTGTACAAAAGGTTGGAAATAGTTATAAAACAGTGCAAAACTGAAAAACGAGTACAGTTAAATTTACGTATAAACCTAAGCATTTATTTATAAACTTAAGTTACTTCAGTATAAACTTAAGGAGATTAATCAGAACTCTACTCGCTTAAAACCATTACTGCTTTCTGGGATACCGTGCTAAAATACTCTAAGGCATCATACTCTAAGGGAACAGACTCGATACATTGATTCCATTCCTCGACTAAACTTGTAGCTTTTCTTTAAGTATGGAGTCTTGTATACGCTTAAGTATTTGCTATACGATTTTGATACTTTGCCCTCCGACTATTAATGTCATCACTTCCCGTTCTTTCCTGCTATACTCACAATCGGCACTACTTTCTTTTGGTAAGGTGACGTCTAACGGTCATTCCACACGAGATACGACCGCGAAAATATTTCACAGCAATGGAGGAGCATAATAAAGCACGATCCATATTTACAATCGTGCCTTAGTTTCTTTTTTAATGTTGGTTTTATATTCTTATATTCTTCAGCTGCCCCGATGTAATTAGTGATAACCGTGAGTAAGGTTGCTCGTCTCGTGTAGAAAACGTGAAACGTCGAAAAATAATTTTTAAAATATTAAATTAAATAATAAGAGACTGCCAACTGCGCCTAGCTGCATCAAGCGAGTTTCTCTTCAGGAAGTATATTTGATAAACTAATGGACGGCACTCCTGAAGGAGACAGCCTGCACAATCTTCTATCCACGCGATCCCATCGAGTAGTTTATTCTATGGGTGTCAGTTTTGAGGACCGATCTTCGTTTTCAATCCCAATTATCTTATTCTGCCAAAGATGCTTTTCCAACTACCAAAATGCGCAGCACATCTGGTTATAATTTCGCACAGCTGTGTTCCAGTATATCAGTTTTTTGTGTTAGTGTGATTTCCGCCTACTCCTCTTGTCAAGACCAAAAATTATGAGAATGTTCAATCACTCCATTTACATTTTTCTTCCTTTCAAGAGATCAAGAAATTTGTTGGAATTTTAGAATGTTTGTAAGGTTTAAGTATAAAAGTAAATATATTGGCGAAGTTTGTCGCTTATTCATATTATCTGCCGTATATTTTGGTGTGACTGAATAATTACGAAATCATTCTTTGAAATGAGCAAATATTTTTACTGACTACCTCGGGACTCTTGGTTTGGACCTATATGAGACCTATAAAATCCAATTAAAAATAGGCCATAAATTGGACCTGTTTTGATTTGGATTTCTGAGTACAATTGGTAGTTTCATCAATTCCTCACATAGTTTATTTGTTAAAAATCTTGCACTTACCTAGGACAAATTAGTTAAAAACTTAAAACCATGGTTTTTCCATAACGTTTTACTGTCACGATAAAAATTCATTGGTTTAAACTAAAACATCCTCTTCGAGCTTCCAACCAAAATATAAACTGTAACCAATTTTAAAACCATGGTTTTAATTACCTTGCAAATTTTCAACAACGACTAAATGGTTGATAACCACCTCGCGATCACATCTTCTGCTAGTCCGTTTTTCGCAGGTGTCATTGTTTAATTGTAGGTTGGTGGTGGATAACATGTGGTGTTGGATTAGATTGAGCTAAGTTGGATTTAGCAGCAAATTTTCGAGCGATATTAAAGAGACATATAGAGCAACACAGTTACCTCGATCTAAGCTATTTCTAATAAACTCAGTAAGACTGTCATAGCTATCCGAGTCGATTTAAAGCACTGAAAACGTTTAAGTATAATATTACTGGTAGTCAGCTGGTGATTCAGGCTCTTGGTTTTTGGAAGACCAATTGGTCCATGAATTGGACCTAATTTTAATTGGATTTCTGAGTTCTGTTAGAATTTTACCAATTTTTGATAGATTTTACCAATTTTTCATTTTTCAAATTAGTTAAATCCATGGTCACTATAACGTTTCACTGTCAAGATAAAAATTCAGTTGTTTGATTAAAAACGGTTTCTATGTACTCATATATCGGGTTTTCCAAACCTCAAAATATAATCTATTACCTTGCGAATTTTCAACCACGATGAAATTTTTGATAACAACCTCGCCATAACATCTTCTGCTGGCCCGTTCTTCCTAGGAACGAGTGCTTAGTTTTGTAAGATTGAAGTTCATTCAACCAAGGAGGACCGTGATATCAGAGTGATGATTCACTAGTGTTTATTCCTCTCGATATAGCAGCCGGGTTATCCTTGGATTTAACTTTCAAAGGCATGTAACTGTAATTGCATTGGGGTAGTCAAAGTTCTCAAGTGCCTTGGAATGTGAATTGATACTTATTGCGATATAGTTTGATGGTTGATTTGCCGTGAGTTAATGATAGATGTGGGTAAGCAAGCTTCCCAACCGGATATACTGTCGTTGGTGCAAGCGATCCTAACGGGTCGTATATTTTACTGGATGTTGAGAGTATTTTCCCCTCCGTTCATGTGACTGGCTCCCTACTTGGAGTCACTTTGAAGGAAAATGTGTCTGTGTCCAAGTTACAAAAGATTCTCTAAGTCTGAAGTGCTGTTCTATCAGTTTTGGAATGAATACTACTTCATGTGATGGAGATGAATTTGATTTCCATTTCCTCAAACTAAAACTGTTGTGGCCTAATATTGCTGTAAGCTGCTGTTTAAGTAAAACTGCTTTAGCTACTTATTGACCACATCCAGTCAATAAGTCATCAATATAATTTTTTTATAGATCTTACCGCAAGATATGGTGCACATGCTGTGCCTTATGTGACTGTGTTTAGCTTATAAACACTTGGTCGTTCATTCGGATTATGTCGCCTTAATTTAAATTGGTATAAGTTAGTATGTTCGGGGACCCAAATTTGCAGGTAAATTTTTTCTATGTTTGCGACAAGAGCAGCGACTTCTAAATATTTTAAGCAATAACTATAAGCTAACCGGATTAAAGATCCAGTTTTCATTTTAAATGGTTCATGCTGATTTCTCGCCAACACTATCCAGTTCGTGGAGGTAAGATTGTGCTAATTAATTTAAAGACAGCTAGTTGATGGACCACCCTTTATACCTACTTTAAGGTGTTATTTCATAAGTTTAGCCTAACATTTTATATACTTTTTAACCATCCGTAAAATTTTATTTCTTATAAGATCAATTTTGTAATTGAAATCGTTAGTATTAGCCTTTTGTATCTGTATACATAAGAAGTACCCGAAAACAAACTTTTACAATAATTCAAAGTTTAATACTAAATTTTCACATAAAACAAGTACAAAACTTTTGCCATAATTTATTTTTTTCTTCTATATTTTACCACTCTTGTTCAAAGCACATAACACAAAAAAACTTTTATATTTTATGTTCTAACACAAACCCATTCAACAGACTTTTCAATATTATCTTTTTTATTTTTGACCCTCCCCTTAACATCATACAAAATATATGCACCCAGTCTGACATATCAAACCTCATAATCATAATGAAATTTTAAAAAAATTTCAATGATCCCCGGTTGAACGAAACTGCAACGTTCCCCCAATATTTTTATATATACTGACTGAGTCATTTCGGAAAACTTTTATCAATTTGTTCAATTTCAGTTTTTACAAAATACTTTGTTCGAACAACAGATGAAATATGTAAAACATACAACTGTTCAACCATAGAACTATACATAATTTAACAATCGCTGGAAGGCATCGTACATTTATTGCATAAAAACGAGAAACATTTTTAGTTTGCTGATCAAACATAAAAAATCAATTTAGAGTTGTTCTTATATGTAGATGATACAGAAGGGGTGATGCTGTGATAATATTCTGTTTTGAATGCATTCCAAAATAAAATTTAGATGATAATGTTATCGATAGGGGTTGCTTCGAAAGACATTATTTCTTTAACCGTTCTTTTTAAATTATGGAACTAGTCGACGTATCTTCTAAATCTGCACTATTGTCAATCAAGTATTTCCAATGACGTTGTTTTGATTAAGAGATGGAGGATCGACATTTATTGTAGAAACTGTGTTTTTGCGAAAATTGTCTGCCTGCCGGCTAGTAAAACCTTTTTGTATATTTTTATTTTACTACCCTGTATAGGGCATCCATGTTTCAATTCCAGAACACCAGCACAGTATCCCCAGATTGTCGTAAGAGGTGACTTAATCTAGTTGGATCGTTGTGCTGACGACCCGCATCCATAAATAACAACACATGGTAAAAATGTCAACAAACAAAAAAAAATCCGAAACCGCCAAAACAACATAGACCCTTCCGTTTAAAAATGTGGACACGGGGTTGCGGATCGGCACGTGGAACGCGCAGTTACTTAAACAAAACTTGCCGCGTTTGACGGCCTTCGAATGTGTAAGCTTTGCCAGTACATGACCTTACCCAACCTGTCAATTGTCGGTTTACATGCGCCCACTGATGTAACCAATCAATTCAGAGCTCTTGAGATATACAGAGGGCAACTGATATACGGTATGGAAGTGTCTTTTCGACCTTGTTCGATTGGTATGGCGAAATGAAAATATGCCTGAAGAATGGAAAGTGGCCACGTTAAAATTATCACGGTATAGCTCCCCTTCAAGTTTCTGTCATACATTATCTTTGGAAGAATTACTCCTTATGACGGAAGAAATTATTGATGACTAACCAGGCGGATTCCGTTCAAATCAGTCAGTCACTAATTAAGTTTTTTCCACTACGGATGATTCTTCCCAAGTACAACGAAACATCTCGCGATGTAAACCAGGTATTCTTAGATTTCAAGCAAGCCTATGACTCGATCAATCGAGAGAGCCTGACATGCGCTCGAATATTTTGGAATGCCAAACAAATACGTATATCTGTGTAGTGTGACAGTATCGCAGTCACAATGATAACAGACCAAGTTGAGAACAGACTATCGATAACATTTGCAATTATTTCTGGCGTTCGACAAGGAGATGCGCTGTCCCCGATACTTTTTAATCTCTTGTTGGGATATATCCTTCGTTGAATTCCGACGATCCAATCATCGATTTTGCATATGCAGATGATATCTGTTTAATTGAAATAAATGGCAACGGAGTGAAAGTGATATTTGATCTACTGGAATAGTGTTCAGCTTCCCCATTGGTCTCCAAATCAATGAGTCCAAAACAAAATACCTAATCTCTGGCTTTCGAAACCAAGACGCAATTGATTGCAGTAGTGGTAAACAATCGTTTGAAGTATCTTGGATCTACAAGTATCTTGGATCTCTTATTGCTCACGATAATAACGTGGGATAGGATATCAAGGTTCGACTTGCCGCTGGCCATCGAGTTTTATATCATCTACGCCCACTACTGAGCTCTGTTCAATTGCAAAATCAAGAATCAAATGCGAATTACTGATATCGTGCATGAAATCAAAGGACAGCTAACACGCTGGTTCGGTCACGTTTTGTTCCGAACCGAAAGATACAGCAATCTGTGAGGGAAGAGCCATCTTTCGTTAGATAAGAGCACGGCATAGGGACGATTGTACATCTTCTGGTTGCTTACAACAATATTATAGGAGCTGGCTCGTGATCGAAGCTGCTGGAATCAGATCATTAACACAGTACGGGCCATTAACAGCCTGTAAAATCCGTTAAAAAATCATTTCTGTCTCAATTCTTATCTTGAAGCAGATAGTTCTTATCACCAGCTTCGATAATTGCCACAATGGTTTGGATAAACACAACATTTTGAAAAACCGAGGCCATGTCTACTTCATTAAACCACTCAAATAATATTATGACATTGTTCAGTAAATCGCATGTATACTGTTGTGAAATTATTTCTCGCCCAAAATATATTTAGTACCTGTCATGCCAATTTTTTTTCACTTTCTAAACAATGTGACATATTGTGTTTGAACTGTCAACCAACTAAGAAACATCAAACATATACATCAATGGATGCTAGGGTAAAATGTACGTATACAACACCCTATTTAGTGTATGGGCATGTGTTAATCTGTTTTTCCAGCCCTTCTTATATCCTGGTATAAAAGACTTATTCCCAATTGACTTAATATTCGAACAACAATATCGTTATATTTTATATATAAAGTATATACCTCAGCGTGTCAATTTCAATTTAAGACAATTTTCGACAGAATATAAGAAACTAAAGTTTGTCGACTAATGCAAAGAAGAGGATGACGTAAATTTTTAATGGTTTAAAAATGTTTTTCATGTTGTGTCATTATTTTTGTGACATTATGACCAAATAGATTAGCAGCATAAAAAATTTGGATCAATCAAACTGGAACCGAAAGATCTATCTAGTAGATCTATATGTACGTGTTAAATTGTCTTCTAAAATTAGTACAATCATCTGCATACATATAAACATATTTTATGCTACCTGAGCAGTAATAAAAAATGCTAACTTATTAGCAACATAAATTCAAAACACTTTGTTTCAATTTGATCAGCGTAAAATGTATGTTTGCACGTAAACTCGTCTGGGTATCGTACAGCAATATTGTTGCAATATTTTTATAGCAATTTTAGCTATGAATTTCACAGCAGCGTAATAATAGTAATTTCATCGTATTGTTCATTTTTATCGTAATATCAACATTGTATGCAGTTAATGATGTACTAAAACAAAATCATTTGTTGAAGTTATCAAGAATAATTGAACTCACCTTTATAAAAAAACCCAACATGTAACTTAATATGTACTTTAAACAATACGAATAATAATCTTCTGTCTTAGATTGTATGGATCGGGAAATTCAATCGCAAGCAATAAATCATGTAACCGATGACAAGATTTAAGAACCCTGCGAATTTAATGTGTTTATCTATGTACGGATATCACAATCATAATTATGTATGTACTTGTTTCACTACCTGTATGTTTAGCTGTATTTCTATCTGTCCCTCTATGTCTATCTCAAATTTACATCTGACGTCTCGCTCTAAAATCTGACATCTCACTCTAAAATCTGACATCTCACATCTCACATCTCACATCTCATATCTCACATCTCACATCTCACATCTCACATCTCACATCTCACATCTCACATCTCACATCTCACATCTCACATCTCACATCTCACATCTCACATCTCACATCTCACATCTCACATCTCACATCTCACATCTCACATCTCACATCTCACATCTCACATCTCACATCTCACATCTCACATCTCACATCTCACATCTCACATCTCACATCTCACATCTCACATCTCACATCTCACATCTCACATCTCACATCTCACATCTCACATCTCACATCTCACATCTCACATCTCACATCTCACATCTCACATCTCACATCTCACATCTCACATCTCACATCTCACATCTCACATCTCACATCTCACATCTCACATCTCACATCTCACATCTCACATCTCACATCTCACATCTCACATCTCACATCTCACATCTCACATCTCACATCTCACATCTCACATCTCACATCTCACATCTCACATCTCACATCTCACATCTCACATCTCACATCTCACATCTCACATCTCACATCTCACATCTCACATCTCACATCTCACATCTCACATCTCACATCTCACATCTCACATCTCACATCTCACATCTCACATCTCACATCTCACATCTCACATCTCACATCTCACATCTCACATCTCACATCTCACATCTCACATCTCACATCTCACATCTCACATCTCACATCTCACATCTCACATCTCACATCTCACATCTCACATCTCACATCTCACATCTCACATCTCACATCTCACATCTCACATCTCACATCTCACATCTCACATCTCACATCTCACATCTCACATCTCACATCTCACATCTCACATCTCACATCTCACATCTCACATCTCACATCTCACATCTCACATCTCACATCTCACATCTCACATCTCACATCTCACATCTCACATCTCACATCTCACATCTCACATCTCACATCTCACATCTCACATCTCACATCTCACATCTCACATCTCACATCTCACATCTCACATCTCACATCTCACATCTCACATCTCACATCTCACATCTCACATCTCACATCTCACATCTCACATCTCACATCTCACATCTCACATCTCACATCTCACATCTCACATCTCACATCTCACATCTCACATCTCACATCTCACATCTCACATCTCACATCTCACATCTCACATCTCACATCTCACATCTCACATCTCACATCTCACATCTCACATCTCACATCTCACATCTCACATCTCACATCTCACATCTCACATCTCACATCTCACATCTCACATCTCACATCTCACATCTCACATCTCACATCTCACATCTCACATCTCACATCTCACATCTCACATCTCACATCTCACATCTCACATCTCACATCTCACATCTCACATCTCACATCTCACATCTCACATCTCACATCTCACATCTCACATCTCACATCTCACATCTCACATCTCACATCTCACATCTCACATCTCACATCTCACATCTCACATCTCACATCTCACATCTCACATCTCACATCTCACATCTCACATCTCACATCTCACATCTCACATCTCACATCTCACATCTCACATCTCACATCTCACATCTCACATCTCACATCTCACATCTCACATCTCACATCTCACATCTCACATCTCACATCTCACATCTCACATCTCACATCTCACATCTCACATCTCACATCTCACATCTCACATCTCACATCTCACATCTCACATCTCACATCTCACATCTCACATCTCACATCTCACATCTCACATCTCACATCTCACATCTCACATCTCACATCTCACATCTCACATCTCACATCTCACATCTCACATCTCACATCTCACATCTCACATCTCACATCTCACATCTCACATCTCACATCTCACATCTCACATCTCACATCTCACATCTCACATCTCACATCTCACATCTCACATCTCACATCTCACATCTCACATCTCACATCTCACATCTCACATCTCACATCTCACATCTCACATCTCACATCTCACATCTCACATCTCACATCTCACATCTCACATCTCACATCTCACATCTCACATCTCACATCACACATCTCACATCTCACACCTCACATCTCACATCTCACATCTCACAACTAACAACTCACAACTCACATCTCACATCTCACATCTCACATCTCACATCTCACATCTCACATCTAACATCTCACATCTCACATCTCACATCTCACATCACACATCTCACATCTCACACCTCACATCTCACATCTCACATCTCACATCTCACAACTAACAACTCACAACTCACATCTCACATCTCACATCTCACATCTCACATCTCACATCTCACATCTAACATCTCACATCTCACATCTCACATCTCACATCTCACATCTCACATCTCACATCTCACATCTCACATCTCACATCTCACATCTCACATCTCACATCTCTCATCTCACATCTCACATCTCACATCTCACATCTCACATCTCACATCTCACATCTCACATCTCACATCTCACATCTCACATCTCACATCTCACATCTCACATCTCACATCTCACATCTCACATCTCACATCTCACATCTCACATCTCACATCTCACATCTCACATCTCACATCTCACATCTCACATCTCACATCTCACATCTCACATCTCACATCTCACATCTCACATCTCACATCTCACATCTCACATCTCACATCTCACATCTCACATCTCACATCTCACATCTCACATCTCACATCTCACATCTCACATCTCACATCTCACATCTCACATCTCACATCTCACATCTCACATCTCACATCTCACATCTCACATCTCACATCTCACATCTCACATCTCACATCTCACATCTCACATCTCACATCTCACATCTCACATCTCACATCTCACATCTCACATCTCACATCTCACATCTCACATCTCACATCTCACATCTCACATCTCACATCTCACATCTCACATCTCACATCTCACATCTCACATCTCACATCTCACATCTCACATCTCACATCTCACATCTCACATCTCACATCTCACATCTCACATCTCACATCTCACATCTCACATCTCACATCTCACATCTCACATCTCACATCTCACATCTCACATCTCACATCTCACATCTCACATCTCACATCTCACATCTCACATCTCACATCTCACATCTCACATCTCACATCTCACATCTCACATCTCACATCTCACATCTCACATCTCACATCTCACATCTCACATCTCACATCTCACATCTCACATCTCACATCTCACATCTCACATCTCACATCTCACATCTCACATCTCACATCTCACATCTCACATCTTACATCTCACATCTCACATCTCACATCTCACATCTCACATCTCACATCTCACATCTCACATCTCACATCTCACATCTCACATCTCACATCTCACATCACACATCTCACATCTCACACCTCACATCTCACATCTCACATCTCACAACTAACAACTCACAACTCACATCTCACATCTCACATCTCACATCTCACATCTCACATCTAACATCTCACATCTCACATCTCACATCTCACATCACACATCTCACATCTCACACCTCACATCTCACATCTCACATCTCACAACTAACAACTCACAACTCACATCTCACATCTCACATCTCACATCTCACATCTCACATCTAACATCTAACATCTCACATCACACATCTCACATCTCACATCTCACATCTCACATCTCACATCTCACATCTCACATCTCACATCTCACATCTCACATCTCACATCTCACATCTCACATCTCACATCTCACATCCCACATCTCACATCTCTCATCTCACATCTCACATCTCACATCTCACATCTCACATCTCACATCTCACATCTCACATCTCACATCTCACATCTCACATCTCACATCTCACATCTCACATCTCACATCTCACATCTCACATCTCACATCTCACATCTCACATCTCACATCTCACATCTCACATCTCACATCTCACATCTCACATCTCACATCTCACATCTCACATCTCACATCTCACATCTCACATCTCACATCTCACATCTCACATCTCACATCTCACATCTCACATCTCACATCTCACATCTCACATCTCACATCTCACATCTCACATCTCACATCTCACATCTCACATCTCACATCTCACATCTCACATCTCACATCTCACATCTCACATCTCACATCTCACATCTCACATCTCACATCTCACATCTCACATCTCACATCTCACATCTCACATCTCACATCTCACATCTCACATCTCACATCTCACATCTCACATCTCACATCTCACATCTCACATCTCACATCTCACATCTCACATCTCACATCTCACATCTCACATCTCACATCTCACATCTCACATCTCACATCTCACATCTCACATCTCACATCTCACATCTCACATCTCACATCTCACATCTCACATCTCACATCTCACATCTCACATCTCACATCTCACATCTCACATCTCACATCTCACATCTCACATCTCACATCTCACATCTCACATCTCACATCTCACATCTCACATCTCACATCTCACATCTCACATCTCACATCTCACATCTCACATCTCACATCTCACATCTCAAATCTCACATCTCACATCTCACATCTTTCATTTTAATCTAATATAATGTAAATCATTAGATTTGAATAGTAATAAAGGTCCTCCTGGTTCTAGCAGTTAATTTACAACATCGATTTGTTCACAATGATTTGTTTTGTTGACAATGAATCGTTTTGTGGTTATGGCGTGTATGTTTATAAAAATGTTATATTTTAAAACGTGTTGCGTGTATTTTAGGTAGTACTGACCTCCAACTAGTCGGTTTGTGCATGTGTAAATAAAAGCTCTCGTTTTTATATACCTAATATGGGTTGTTCCTTTTGACGTTAACGTTATCTAAGACAAATGATAGTTCAATCGAAGCAAAATTATGGAAAATTGTATTTTGGTTGTCTTCAAAAATATTGCGTGGCCATCGTTCTTAAATAGATTTGAACACGCACACATTTGTTATTTTTTTTATGACAAGCATAGAAAGTGTTGTGTCACGTATAAATGTATAACTAGTTTTCTGTTTTAATTAAATGTCATCGTGTGTAATTCAGTGAAGTTTCTATTAATTATTTTAATCAATTTCATTTCAAAAACCTTGTGACGTTGCACATTTTGAACAATTACAAATTTCAATCAATTAGATACATTTTACCTGTTGTGTGATGTTACCACGATAAAAGTGTGAACTCCTGCAGTGGGTTATGGCTATTCCGATTCTTATCACAAATTCTTAGTGAACTCAAGATATTCAGATCGCTCACTCTTTCAAAATAAATTTATTTTTTGTATAATTCCCAAATCTTATTTATTTTAATGAATATTTAATTTAAATAAAATATCAGATAGTTCATGTACTCAACATCATCCAGATTTTTCCCAAAAAAAATTAAGCAGAAAATCACTCAAGTATCGTTGGGATTTAAGAATTTCTTAATGTATAGATCTTGTAACTTCTTAAAAAAAAGTAAGCCAAGATAAAATCAGTCTGGCTGATAATTTAATTTATCCGGATCACATGAATAATTTATAATTGGGTTTTCATTTGGATGTCTGCAATGCGGAAAGTCTTAATTATTTATAAACAAATTACAACAGAGTTTTCTTGTTACTCTGTTTTCAAATAAAAGCAGGATTTCATTGACGGTTAAGGGAAGAGTGGTGGTTTCAGACGGATAGACATACGAATTAATGATACATAGAGTTTAAGAAAGGCTATTTTCTGTTCCAATATTTTTTCGTATTTTCCCAAATTCTTCTAGGCGTGGCAACTGTTCATGCTTATCATGGAGCCCAAGAGTTAATCCAAAAAATGGGAAAGATGTATATATACGGTAAGCTTGAGTTTATCTAACTGAAAATCGGCATACTATTAATGCATAACGGAGTGAAACAAAATAAGTCCTATACGTCGGCTGGCAAGCACAGGACTTTAATGAACGGCATATGGAATCTAATAGATGATTTGACGCATTTATGCATAAAAGGTGATAAAATCTGCACTATGTTGGTAGGTCCGTTACTACAAATTCCACAAGCCAAGAGGAAAATATTTAATAGATGTACATGTAATTCTTAAGAGCACATGAAATATATTTATATAGTTAATCAAACGATTCGGCACCTTTAATGAGCTTAGATATATAGGTAGTATACGAAATAAGCTTTTGATTTCCCAAACTAACACATTCAATAGTTAATCACAATTCTTAAACCTATTTTTGGTTTTTGGATGCTGTCTCCTTCAAGTTTTTCTAAGAGCTTTACATTATGCCATAAAAAAATGATGTAATTGATGATTAGAACCTTAGAATGCTATCGTCGCTTCAAAACTATATTCGTCCTAGATTGAAAATTTATCGGCTAAGCCAGAATCATTCTAACTTTAGAAGGACAAAGGCGAGAATAATTGTAACTAGAAGTTGAAAAACTAAATCCGGTTGTACAAAGTACTTAAAGTGCAAGTATAATATGACTTTTTGGTTACTGACCAAATGGCGCCTTTAAGCTGCGGCAATTCGAGTAGGAGGTACCGGGTTCAAATTTCAATAGGGCATACAAAAAGTGATTTTTCACCACTCATTACGATCTGTGGTTTGAATCAACACATCAATGACCCGCTGTTATAATTCTGAATATGTGGTCCAACCCATCTTCTTTGTCAGAATTATAGTTTGGCATGGAGCTTTGCAATGTGCAGAGGGTTCTACGTAAATTGGGCCTACGTCATCGATTTGACTATGTAACGGAGATAGAAACAGTCAGACAAATTCTTTGGTTAAGAATAAATAATGAAGTACGTGCTCATCTAACGCTTCAAAGCCAGGACAGATGAAGAATCTTTAACATTAACTGTTTGAGTGCCTTTAATAAAACAAACATTACGATTAGATTCTATGATGATATTCGATTGCTTATAGACAATTTTTTTAAATTAAAGAACTAAGCTTAAGTTAACTGTATCTTGCAATGAACCGTATTGCTCTACATGTACACATCCAATATGTTGTTTTGCTACTATCTCTTACCAATGACGATGGAATTTGAGGTTTGGAAACAAGTAATGCTAACAAACATTGCATTTGTAACTGCGGTGTATTCTATTTCCTGACGGTCTTAGACAAACTACGGCTCTACCAGTTCTTAAATTTATTTTTATCTATTTGACTTACTATACCAAAGATTTACGACAGGATTATATTGACAGACTAGACGAGCTAAACTTATTCTTGTTGGTAAATAGTAATATTATTGAAGATCAGTATGATTTTACACCCAATTAAAACGTAACATCGGCTTCCTTAAACCTTACTGATTTTCTAAGTGAAAGCTTCGATTGATCTACGTTAAGCTTTCGCTACTTTTAATCACTCAATTGTATGTTTCAGTTAAAAAAAAGACTCTGACTTATTTACGACTGTTACAATGCTATCTTTCATATTTAGGAAGGCAATCGTAAAATTGACCAATATAAGAAATGCTGATGAGAATCATTAAAATTGGGACATTCGCTGTTTAATTTTTTATATATCAATGTATGTAGAAATGATCTTCCAAGAACTTGAAGAGACAACACAATTGAGCTTGGTATCTTACTCATAGTCTTTTTTCCGAATTGCTTTCTCAAATGGACTATCATTTTAAAATTTTTAAATGTTGACTTGATCTGAACCATCTTGCTTTAAATAACGAAAGAAAGAAATATAAACATTATAAAAACTTGAGAATAAAAACTTGAAAGAAGAGTTTTTAATTACAGCTCATTAACTTATAATTATTTTGTAATTAAATTCGAAAGAGTTAATAAGTATACATACCTCAGGGTGGAGATTGGCAGCAACCTTTCCTGGTCAAATCATATATAAACCATATTTTTCAGTCATTTACTTAACCCGAACTAAAGATTTTACAAAAATGGGTTATAAAATATGTATACTAAATGTATCACCCAGATACCCAACCTAAAAGCTTTTTGAAGAACTTCAACTACTATGAGTTGTAGCTGATAAAGAGCTGTTAGTTCCAACTAGCAAAGTAAGCAATGGTCATATCGTTTATAGTTAGCAATGGTCATATTGTTTCTGTCACTATCAAGCGCCGGTATTAAAATGAGATAAGGAGAACATCACACTTTTAAATAATAATATTTTGCATCTTTACCGTCTGTCAGCTGATATTAAACGTGCAGTGTGCCTTAGGCGCTTCAAAAATAATGTTGAATATACCTAAAATTGCGTTTAAACCATTTTCGATTCCAGCAAGTGACTTATTTAAATAAAAACTTGTAATGTATGTTTGTGTAATCGTGTCTAATGAAACTAATTAATTCGAAATTTTGGAAAACAATACCAGGTAGGGAGAGCACATCGTCAACACTTGATGTTAGAACCAAAACATAGCTAACCAATCATTTCAATTGAACAAACCGAGCTTAATATCAACCTAACGTTTAGATAGCTAGTCTGGGACATAACAGGCTTTCATCACTAATCTCACAGATTGAAAATGAATTGAAGTGAATCAAACATCAATATGCTTATTCCATTTCAATTCATTTGATGCAGAGCTTTTCAAATATGACAATACCACATAATGAAATATTATTTACGACACTTTAAAATCCGATACATGAGGACCACCACTTGAAAGCTTAATTGACCACAGATGACTTAAATTATTTTAATATTTAAGACTGATTGTTCTGTTAGACAAACTAGTATTAAACCAAATTTTTCGTTTGAAAGACTTTATCTTACGTAGTAGCCATAAGAAACACTTAGTCCTTCTGAACTTCGTGATATTCTCACCCTGCATTCATTTTGAAATCCGAATTTTGAAAGCTCAACAATATATCGTTTATAACAAACATCAATAATGAATAGAGAAAAAAACCATCCAATCCATCGTACATCGATCTAAGACCAAAAAACTACCCTGAATATATAATAAATGGATGTAACATATTTAAAAATAAAATCTATTTTCTTATCTAGGATATGTGTATATACGAGTATGTCGAGATACGAGTATAATCCAAATAATATTTTATGAACTTTGTCTCTAAACTAATATAGGAAAATTCTCTGCAGTAAATAAAATTTATCACTTGATACACAAAAGTGCAAAACAAAACGAAAGATGTAAAGCACAAACTGTGAGATGAAATATACAGTTTTGTGTGAAATATTTAAGCAATTTGGTTGTCACATAGATTTTAAAATCACATAAAGTGTTTTGTTGGTGTGCTTCTCGTCATTTTAGATTTATTGTTTTAATATATGATCAGTACAGTAGTAGTCCTAAGGAGGGTGTGCCACTCAATCATACAACATGGTTTTTTGAGTTAGATTATGTAAACGAGCAAAAAGATCCCATTAGAAAATTATGTTTTTTTCTTCTCGAATGGAAATTATTATTCAAAACAAGTCGATAAATTTTTCACAAAAAGCATGAATTGCAAACAAAAAAGCTAGAAAAGTCTTGTAGTCTATTCGAAAAATTGCATCGAGCTTTTATTTGTACATAGTACGATACATAATTTAGAAAATATAAACATGTAAAGGGTGTCTCAATATCCGGTTCAGATTTAACATATCGGTTATTTTGGCTCTGGCAACACCGATGTCATTATTTCTACTATGTCATTATTCCCAACACTTCAACAAAAGTGGGAAGTGTTAAAAATTTATTTCCCCAACAAAGCCACCCAACGTGCTTGTCGTATTCGTTCAACCGAAAATATCACCACAGTGGTAAAAAATTCAGCCGGGAACATCGATTAGCAATCGCGCATCGGAAATGAACATCAGCCGGTCTTCTGTGCAACGAATTTTGTGTAAAGATTTTTGGTTTGTGACCGTTAAAAGTTCAATTAGTAGAGAAATTGCAGCCTCGTGACTATCTGCTTCGATATAGATTCACTGTGTGAGCCTGCGAAAACTCGAAATTAATGAGGATGATGAGGATCTCAGAAAATTGTCTTTTTGGATGAGCATTTTTCCAACTCGGTGGGATCGTAAACAACCAAAATTGTCGCATTTGGAGATCAGAAAATTCACCAGGATATGTGGAATAGCCAATGCATCCATTGCGTATTACTGTTTGTTGTGGCTTGTGGCAAAGCGACATTATTGGGCCGTATTTCTCCAATCATTATGATCAACGGAATCAACTACTGCCACATGTTAACATCTTTTTTGTTGCCATATCTTGAAAATATTGGTTTAGACGACCTTCGGTTCAAGTTAAACCGGTTTTTGGTACCAAAACCTTCATTATCAGGTGGATTAAATTGAGGATATACCTTTATTTCAGTCAAGGCTGCCAGACGATGCCCGTAGGTGTGCTTTCACCCTTGTTCTGGCTTCTTTTTATTGATTCCTCGTGATTCCGGTTTTATCACCCAATATTTTTCTAATGATCTGGTTTTGACACTTTCAGGCAAGCACCTGAACACAGCAGTTTTTTCAGGGGCATCGCTTTTCGATTGTAAGATTAAAAGCTCAGCAAACGTCAAACACTTTGGTGTTTTACTGGATAAAAAACTTTATTGGAAGTATAATCTGGAACCTACAAAAATCCCCTAATATATTTTGACTATGCCGTAGAGATTTTTGTAATTCTTGAACATTATCCCCCAAAATGTTACATTTTATCTACAATTCAGTAAGGTCTTCGATTGGTAAACTGGACTGTTTGTAAAACCTCGCTTGTTCGACTGTTTTTAGAGAAATGGCTTCCACTCCACTCCTAGCGATGGAGTTAGTTCACTTCCTACCTTAGTAAAGCACTAATAAGGCACTACTTCAGGCCATTGATCAATTCTTAATGTATTTAAACTAACTATGCCCAAAATCGACATGGTTATTGATGGGCTTCTGCCTGTTTTTAATTTCTACAGATCATTTGAAGTGCTTTATCCAAATTGCTTATATTCTTTACAGATGACTCTGTCTCTGAACAGTTTGCAGGCTTTAATTACTACTGTCTATCGCATGATCTGAGAATCACAGGCAGTCCGGAGATTGAGTGTTCTATTCATCAAGCGGAATTGATTGCGATTACTTACTGCGTGATTTCAGCTTTAAATCTCGTTGTCGACAACAAAAAGATTATATTTTGTTCGGCGAAAAATTCTCCTTAAATCCTTAAAAATTCTCCTCATCTCCAAATTGGGAGAACATTTTTTAATTTTTTGAACTTCCTTTGTTTTAGCCACAAGGTAACGGTCATGTGGATTGCAGACTGTTTGGCTAAAATTGGTTCCCGCCTATGTTTCGTATGTCCTGAACCAACTGCACCTCTACCTCTTCATAAAGTGAAAAAAACAATTAAAACCGTTGCCTTATTGAAACTAAAGCTGACCTGGTAAGCTATACCCCTACATGTCCTAAGGCCTTATAAATTGTCAGAGGGATTAACCCGAAGCTGACTAAATACGCCCTTTCATCGAAAAAGGATAGTTTGAGAATTTTTGGTTTTATATTTACTGGTCTTGGCCATTTCAAAAGAAACCTTCATCGCACGGGACTTGCGAGTGTTGCCGTATGCGACGAATGTCTTGAAAAAATTGATGGCAGCACACTTCAACAGCAGTTTTCCAGTTCTCTGACCTGGTTGCATTTTGCTAAGGAAGTAGCAACGCGTCTGTGCACTTTAATGAAATCTTAGGTTTGCATCATGCGCTCTTTAAAATCATTTTCCGTTAGGCAGATTGTGCTTTCAAAAAAAATGGAAATGGCCGCTTCTGTTTTATTAATATTTAAATGAGGAACTTCATACCGGGACACCCTGTTTATGTACATACGTGTGTATTTCAATTTTCGATTTGTTTTCCAATCGACCAGACACATAAATATTAATTTTTAGTTTTTTTTCGTGTTGCCATAACTAAAATCCGAGATTATTTTCGATCTGATTAAAAATTTATTATTGGAAATTAGAGGTTTTGGTCGATATATGTATACGGGTGTTGGATCGATTATATAAAATGTGAATAAAATACTCGTAGGTAGAAAAGTTTGCAGGATACAGTTCACAATATTATGTGCGCTGATCAGCCAATGAGCTTTTATTTATGCTTCCGATATAAACCATATAATTTGATTAACAACTATGATGTTTGCAATTTTCCGATGATTTTCACATTTATAGAGATACGGGTTTGTTGTACTGTACAGCTTTTCATTTATTTTCAATTTTCTTCTTCACTGAGCTTTGATAAGATGTTGAGTATACAAACATTTTCCCATTGTAGTTTATAATATCTCTATAATTGTGACCACAGACACTATATACAAAGACATCTGAGGTTCAAATCGGATTGATTAATTATTTGTGAGTTTATCAAACGTTAATAATTAATATTAACAGTTGTTTGCATTCCCAGCACTGCCGTAGTATAATTTAAATTTTAAGCCACCAAAAAATGTTAATCAAGTGGAATATATCCGTTTTTGTTGCCACCAAACCATATATTGTATATATACAGTATTAAAGGGTTAGTATATAGAAAAGGGTTAATGAGTTTTAGATGTTTATTTAATTTAATACCAATTATATATACGGTTTAATATTTTATTTCGAAAAAATTAAATGACATCATGTGCCTCCTAAATGAATTTTACTATGCGGTAATTTTCATACATACGAGTGCGAGTATATTTTTTATACATTCACATGAAGCCAAATAATATATACAAAGCAAATATAAGATATGCGGTGTTTGTGGGATTATCTTTAAAATTTATATTAATAAAATACGAGTCGAAAAGCTGATAAAAGTATACTCACAAATTGTAATTAAAATTTCGCGTTCAACCGAAGAAAACAGGATATGAAAGATAACAGAAATAACACATTTTGTGGTTGAGCTTTTTTTTTTTACGCGAGTATACAAAAGTTATAGAATGTAAATCATCAAAAGGTGTTGTTGTGTATAGGAATTAATTATTTATTAACTGAAAATAATTTAATTTAATTAATAATTTTGGATAGAACAGTTAAGATTCATTTTAAATTCACGCGTCTTTTAAATATGTGTGGTAGACACCAAAAGGATATGGTCTAGAACGGCAATAATTTATATGTAACATATGCTGATATAAATCATGAATTTGTTACTTATTGAAGCTGCAGATTACATCTTATGTTGAAGAAATTTTTTAATTATGGTTTGTGTTTAGGACTTATGTAGAAAACAACCATTCATAATTTTCCATTATGTCACTTAGTTATGTTATGGAGTTACATGTGTAAACTTTTTTTTTCTATCGTAAAAATTGGAAGAAGGGCAGCTGTTGGAATATTTCGGGATTCTTTTATGCGTGGCAAGTCAACGGTCAACTAACGAAAGTGTACACTCCTTGTGGAGAAAAAACGCTCAAAATGCGGTCAAATGCATTCAGTTCCACTAGAACGATTCGTCTGGAGTCGGATAAAGTCGCCTGGATATATATATATATATATATATATATATATATATATATATATATATATATATATATATATATATATATATATATATATATATATATATATATATATATATATATATATATATAAATATAGCTTGCGACGTAAAAGGTAACTATCCGTTGACATGACAGGTCAGATATATACTGGCAAAGTTGGAAATACCAGGGACATAAACCAGGAAGAGAGGGTTGTATGGGATTTAGTTGGATACTATAAAAATACAGAAAGGAATGTCACAACGGATAATTTTTTTTTACCACTGTATCATTAGTAGCCACGCTGCAAAGTTGAAAGCTGTCGATGGTATGGAACCATGAACAAAATAAGACCCGCCTGCCACCTGAATTTAAGGCTTCGTCATGACGAGAAATTACGTCATCTTATGTTGACTTTGATAAAAAGAACAAGGCGGTAGTTTGTAGCGTTGCTTGGTATGGTAGGCTAAATTGCTTAAACAAAACCACCAAGCAAGCTCGAAGGGAACATACATTGGTTCTAATCCATTCCCTCATCCAATCAATGCCCTCATCCATCGTCTAAGACCTTACGCTCCCGCCACTCTGGGCTCACCTGTACAGCATCGAAAATAAATATATATAAAAACAAAACAAATGCCGCGGTTGGGGTTAAGTCAAGTTATTAACCTTTTTCTCTTTTTCATAAAAAAAAATGCTGCGAGAAACCACCAAGAGAGGCACCAGAAACAGGGAGAAGACAAATAGTCACGATTCCGGCGGAGCGAATACTTCGTGAAAAAATAAATAAAAAACAGAAATAGATGGCAGCTATGGGTTCGGCAGAAAATATGCCAAGTCACGCTCGAGATTTTCGAGATGTGGCGAAAATCTCGAGTTGCTGAGAATGGAGATTCGCGGAACACCAACCAGGGGGAAAACAAGAGCCGTGATGGTCAGCGAAAAATAACTAGATGGACAGAATAATTTGGACCGTCAAAGGTGACGGCGAGAAAACAAGAGTCATAAAACGATAGATTGAAAAGAAAGAAAGAAAAACAAATCAAGAGGTTGGATGACGGTCGGAAAGCATTTCCGTATCCAGACCATGAGAAATTGAATGATTTTCTTTCTAAAAAAAAAATCTTGTATAGTAAGAACTAAATAAATATATTTTGTAACGTTTTAGTTTTGGCGTTTTTTTTGGTGTTGTTGCATACACATAATTTGTTTCTTTTCGTTTGCGTTCTTGTTGTTATTGGTGTTTAAGACTGAAAAGTGCGGTGGTGAAAGAGACTGAAAAGTGCGTTTAAGACTGGAAAGTGCGGTGGTAAAGAAAAAAAAAGGAAAAAGAAGACTGTGAATGTGAATTTTGTGTTCAGTGCGGTAATAGCCCCAATAAAAAAAAAGATAATAAAAACATTTATGAATTGCACAAATTATTTATTGGGGACAATACATGAAAATTCATTCGATAATAAAACGAAACAGCAGACAGTGATGGTGCATGTGGTGCTGCAGTAATCGAGCCAACGTTTTAGCCGAGAAGCACACGCGGCCCTGCAATACAGGTGAGTCTTCCCTTGAACTAGCTTTCCCATCCATATTTTCACTCCCGATCCCAATTTATTGTTCTGATCCGCACCTGATATTATTCGAGTTGCTTGGTGGTTTTTATAGTGGTATTTTTGGATACCCCGCCCGAGTCCACTCGCTCATATATATACAAGAGCAAAGCCGGACATACGTGCTGGTAGACTGGCGCCCAACTTCCGTTTTTTTTATTGTCTACCCAAACCACAACCAACGCGGAACAGCACGTTACAAGTTTTGCACTCTACCATGCATTTTGATGAAAAATACCAAAATAACATGTCAGCCAGATACAGAACAAAACGTTAGCCGCTGGTCTTTTATTTTTTTGAATATAGCAGCTCTTGCGTCATGCATAATTGCTATCGTGTAACTTTTACTATTTTTAGGTCAATGTCGAGAATTTATCCCGGTATTAGCTGGGAGTTTTTGCCGTCGAGTGATAAGAAATAGGGCACAAAACTTCCGAACGACCGCCTAGTTTCCGACTAACATTGCAATTGAATGTATGTATCTGGGCTATATCCCAGTGTTGTAAGTTTTATGTTACTTATTTTCTTTCCTTTAGATAAACAGTCCAAACTCGAAAAGGTGCTGAACATCGGTAAAAAATTAGGTCATCATATTGATTGGTTCATTTTCGCCGTAATTAGTACGATGTTTTTCAAGCTTTAGCAAAGGGAGAGTCTACATGACCCAAAAGTATATCTCCCAAAAAACTTACACAATATTGTTGCCTGCGACTTACCAAAGTTGTTATATTATATGCTTTACAACGTACAGTGTAAGGTGGTAAGAGGGCCAGGTTATCATGGAATGGTAAAATGTAGTTGTAGTTTCAGTTGGTTTTCTTCATAATAAAGAATAAGACTCGCTTTTGTACACCCCCAATTCTATTAATATGGTCAGCGTTAGGGGGGCACCTAACTGCTACTGCATATTCAAGCTGGAACTTGTGTGTGCAAAGTATAGTGCAAAAAGTGCGTTTTGGTCTTTAAGCTCGGTCGTCCAGCGACGAAGGAAGTCGCATATGGAGTTGGCTTTCGATCTACTCTGATCGATGTATCTGGAGAGTGTAATGTCACTGAGAAATGTTACGCCTAGATCTTTGATAGTGGTTACGCGTTCAATTAATGCTCCATTGATATATAACTGGCAATTATTGGACATGTGATATGACAATATCTTGCATTTTTGAATATTGAGTTTTAGCTGGTTCACTTCACAACAGGAACAAATCTTGTCAATATCCTCTTGAAGCAAAGTCTATTACACTTTTATCGTTAGTTGATCGGAATATTTTAAGATCATCAACAAATAGAAGTACGGAAGAGTGTTGAATGATCTTAATGATGTCAATAAATATCAGGAAGAGATAGGGACCAATATTAAAATTTTGGGGAACTCCAGATTAGACCAAAAAAGGATTAGACTTTACCAGCTATTCCGTTAAGTAAGAATGGAACCATTTGACGAACATTGAAGAAAAACCAAACTTGTCAAGTTTAATCAATATCTGGCGATGTTGAATAGAGTCGAGAGCTTTACTGAAGTCAGTGTATATGGTGTCAATTTGCTGATGATTTTCTAAAGTTTGAGAAGTTATGGTATAGTTTTCTACTGTTAAAACTGTTTTCTTGAAGGAATTTCAGACTAATATTTCAAATAATTTAGGTAAAATTGAAGTGGTTGCAACTCCTCGATAGCAGGAAATTTCATTTCTTTCACCAGATTTGAAAACCAGTGTAAGTCTCGAAATTTTCCATTTATCAGGGTTCCGGTTTTTAATAATTTATTAAAGATGAGTTTGAAGACTTGTTAGTTTTAGCAAATTTATGTCGTTTACCTGGTTCTTGATGGAAATTGCAGTATAAAGTATGAGGCATGCCAATACAGATCAATTTGTGGCGGACCAAGATGATCAAAGTCATTCAAAAATGAAAGAAAGTCGCTTCATCTGCTATCACGAAGCAAATAAAAGAAAACGGGTGACAAGAAAGATTTGTCTAAAATGAAGGAAGTCAGTCTGCCGTTTAGCATAGACACAAACAAAATGTGACACTTGCTATAAAAATAATTTTTAGGATGTCTTTTTTATAGATGTATAACTCTTGAAAAAAAGAAAATTGTCTTTAATTACTCATATATATAATCTTGCATTTGGACTTTCAATTCAGATTACTAAAAATCTTTCATACGTTTCAAATGAAAAGGAAGAAAATGTAAATCCTTCCCAATTGATCCATAAAACATCGACTTGCTCTAAAAACTGTCAAACTACCAAAAATTATAATGGTTTTATTCATTTTCCATTCAAACTCAAAAAATTGGTAACTGACTAGAAGTTTTTCCAGGAAGAGTAAAATAAGACGAAATTATTCAGCACTGAAAATTGAGATCTTTAGAATTTTAAATCCTGCCCATGTGAAGGGGGAGAAATTCAGAATCCAAATAAAAAAGTGGTTTTTTTGTATCTTGTTAAATTGAACGCTAAGTATTTAAACCCTAATTACGCATACCTTACCTTTTAAGCGAAGTGATGGCTCGTGGCTAAAGATAACAAATCAAAATCTGAAGAATTGGCTTATCATCTGGCATATATTATCAAATCGAATGAGATCGAATCGGATATTATAATCGAAAATAGAACCAATATTATTTTATGGGATAAGAATTCCTCTAATAACCATGAAAAAAGTTATAAAGGAAATAAAATTCAACCTGAAGCCAACTAGGTATCTTATCTTTTAACGGGAGAAATTCTAAAGCAACTACCAAAAAAAATCTATCGTTAACTTACAAACTTGATTAATGCTGTTATTAGATTACGGGATGTTTCTTCTGTCTAGAAGGTTGTGGAAGTTACTAGGTTACCGAAACCAGGTTAACCGCCAAATAAAGCTAAATATATATATATATATATATATATATATATATATATATATATATATATATATATATAAATATATATATTTATATATATATATATATATATATATATATATAAAGATATATATATATATATATATATATATATATATATATATATATATATATATATATATATATATATATTCCTGCTCCCAATCAATTCAAAGCTAATGGAGAGAATGCTCTTGAGTAGAATAAAAACAATAATAGAAAGTAGTGATCTTATACCGGATCACCAATTAAGATTTAGATACAAACATTCAACAATTGATCATATTCAGAAAAGGCGTTGTTTACGCAGCTGATTGCACCAAGGTTAAGACCTTGACAAAATTAGCAAACAAACCTAAAATTGTATTTAATATTAGTAAATAATCGATTTTGAATTTATATAGTTAGAACACTTATCTGAATTAGTTTATTAGTTTATATGTTCATTATGTCGCACCAACAAAGTAATTTAATGTCAAATATTAAATGTTATTGAATACTAACATTTCTATTATAACCTTCTTGTTATTATTATTGTTGACAGTCAACATCTATAAATTATAATTATAGCACTTGGTTGCAAACAATAGAAACATAATAAGTAGCACTTTCTACTTAAATTAAATTAGTACATAAGTAATAATGTATTAGATTACTTTTAACTTCATGAAAGATTGTATAATTTTTGTCATTCTAAGATAAATAAGCGAATGGGCAAGTGAATTGTTAAAACTCTAATAAAACCAAATTATAAAATAAACAATAAAGTTTTAATTAAAATCCATTATTATAAATAACTATCGACATCAGTATTATCCGTATTATCCGAAACAGGCGTTTCTTCTTTTTGATATCACAATCAAAAAATCTCAAACTCGTCGGACGTGGACACAGTAGTTCTCTTTTTAGATTTAAACTCAGCGGTGTATTCACTTGATGATAACTAATTGTTTTCAATATCAATGCTTATTGAAGAGGCTTAGTGTGACGACTGACTATTTTATTCTACAAATTATAAAATTTTTAATTTGCTTAGTTTGTGCAATCTATTACAATTTCTTCTCACTTTCTACACGCAATAAGAAGTGGAGTTTCCTTGAGTCTGAATGTTTATTGACTCGATGAGGACTTCATATTATTTGCCTTTTAGTGCATTTTTGGTTATGCCTAATTGTGAAGCTGTTGTACACCATAATATTCCGCCACCCCTGAATCAGTTGATTCCGTCAACTTCAGTAGTAACTGGTATCTTGCATATTTTTGTACTGGATGCTGTACGACCATATTGCTCTTAGCCATCTCCAAACTAACAACCGTCACTAGATTGTCACTGCCAGGATGTACCTTGACTTCTCGTGCGATTGGCCAACATGTGGAAGTTGCTTTATCATAAACGACGAGCACAACATCTCCAACCGATATATTGTGCATTTTATCATGCCATCTTCGCCAAAAATGCATATTAATCTGTCCGATCACTTTCCAGTGTGCGCTGTTTGACATTCTGTGTTCAAATCCACTATGTTCTGAGACATCAATAAGAGCTCGGCCTATTGCAAGATGCGCTGGGGTTAATAAATCGAACGCAAAGTGGACGTGAAGTGAAAGATGCTTCGCATTTAACCATGACTGAGGAAAATTCTTCCAATGTCCACTGCTTACTACCAAATATTCGCTTAAAATTTATTTAGAGAAGTTTGCCCGATGCCCCCAAAGGACCCCGGATGTGTGACGCTGTTACATGAATAAATGCCATTGTATGCCTGCAATTTGAATTTGCCAGGAAGGTATATAACTCTGATAAATAGTTTGCAGTACCGGTAGAGATTGTCCCATTGTCGCTTTTGATTGTCCTGCAAATGCCGTGTCTTGCGATGAATCATTGTAATGCTCCGATAAAGCTCTCGGTTGTCAAATCGACAACGACATCAATGTGTATTGACTTCCTTGACATGCACACAAACAGGCACACAAATACTTATCGTAAATGCCATACATCCGATACCTTATCGTAAATGCCATACATCCGATACCTCATTCCGGGTCTCTTCGGAGTAAGGCTAGAAGATTGGTATTCTAGGCTGAGAAAGTTAAGGGCAGGAGTCTCTCAAGGCGGTGTTCTCGACCCAGTCCTATACTTCCAAAATATACACGTGTAATCCCCTGACAATCAGTTTAAACGATGTGATGGTGTCGTACGAGAACTCTGCTAAATAAACTTGGGTATAATACTTGTTGCTAAACATATAGAAAGAGCATGTGAAGAGGGGAAAAAGAGTTTGATCATAAATATAGAAAATTGTACGAAGATCAAAATTAAGCATATGCCACAAAATTCTGATTTCCAATCAGGTTCTAAGGCCGATTTGGCTATATTCACCTTTGCGGTTGTACTATAGGGAAACTAACATCAAACTTATACAAAACTTCCAGAATAAGGTTCTTCGGAGTGTAGTCAATGCACCCTTGTTCATTAGTGATTTGGAAATTCCAAATACAAAACAAAACAAAGAACCAAACCTTCGAGCACGTTAGTAAATTTTTACCAACGGAGAGCAAATTTTTACCAACGGACAGGCATTGATGCAACGTTGGATCAACAGTGACCACCGATGGTTAAGTTTTTAAAATTCAGATGTTAATTGATGGTTTGTCTGGAAAGACTAGTTTCAATAATAAAAAAAATATAACTAAGTTTTAAAGCTCGCAGTCATGAAAAATTGAATGGAAAATTGGACATATAAAAACCGTTAATAAACTTTTTGACATTTAAGCAGTATTACATTATCTTTCTATTCAAAAATCAAGCTTTAAATTCTTACAATCCCTAAAATCATCTCAAAAAGCTCACCTTTTCTAAAAGAAAATGAATACCGGAGGAAAATCATTATCAAACCATCATTGGTTTAAAAAGCTTACTTAACTATTGAACTATATGTTAATAGCTTGGTGAACTTTTTTTCGCTTTGAGCAGAATATTTGTATACTTGTTGTTAATAATCAAATCAATAAACAATCAAAGTTGTATCAAAGTTGCACTTTGATTTAGTATAGCAACGTCTTATCAGTTTATGTAAGCGAGACGCATAGAAACAACGGTTTAAAAATAAATACACAAATTCTGAAAACTTGTTAGTTCAAATGTGGAAGCCTTCTATAAACTTTGCAATTTTTAACCCTTTGTTTAGTGACTGAAAAGTTTAACCAACTTTAATGGAAAGCTTACAGATGAAAAAAAATTTATTATATAAACAAACAAACAATAAACGAAAACAAATGCAACCATAAAAGCTCTCCTTTATTCTCAAGTTACGACTAAAATTTGCACAAACACACTAAAAGTATTCTATTTTGATGGATGTTAAACGTAAAGTTCAAAGTGTGTCTTATAACTTTTGAAAGTTTTAGAGTGTTCTTACTATAGGTTTCTTATATATAACAAATTATTCGTTTCTTTCGAAGATTTTAGTCTGTCGAATCGCAACAGACCAGTGGACACTGTTCTGTTGACGCTTTTAGCAATCCGATAGCAAGTTGCAGTTTAAAAGTTATCCACAAGCTGAAGTACTCAGTTCATCGGAATTTTCAGTTTGGATTTTTTAACATCGGAGTTTTATTGAAGAAAACACATAGAGTATATATATACTTTATAGTATGAGTGTACATACATCCACGAAATCCATGCTTGTTTATTGTTCATACATCGTTATCGGATGATAAAAATATTTTTAAGTTGCTATTAAGACTTACCAGATAGGTATCTTTAGCCAATGCGTCATTTCACCGGTTGTTTCATTCGTTTCAATAAAGCAAATTATTTTTTCAATAAACGTTATAAGCCAGGTGTTATCGGACATATCCTACACTACATTGTAAAGAATTCATCTCTGGTTGTGGATCGATGATAAAGTTTTTCGTTTATTTCCAATCCAAGAACAGTATGACTAATGCTGAAATCAAATTTCTTTCGCTTCAAGTTTTTATGGACATTTAAAAACTCTTCTGTTATAAACTGGTTACTAGTATGTCATGAAAGGAAATGTCCTATAAAAACTGTGTATGGTGTAAAACTCCTCAGTTTGTGCATCTCCTATAAGGTTTTGGATAGATATAGTTTTTTAAATGATAGTATTGGTTTACTATTACTGCGCCCAACATACCGTAGTGTATCCACTATTCAAGGTCAAAACATTTCTGTATCGTCTAAACCAATCTAAGAACATGTTTTTTCAACAGATCATGGTCGCCTTAAGTCACCTCAATAATTTTATGTGCGTTTTCTGCAGTGTTATTTGCAAAAATGTTCATTAACCTATTAAATATTTATCAGTATTCGAAGGTTCGATTAATATGACATTAACAGACGAGTTTGAATGTAAATCGTTAGTATATGTTATAAAGAACAAATTTTTAATCAAACGTGTCATTGATCAAGCAATCAAGTAATTATGTTGAAGGAAGCCAAACTAAGGACTTCATCACGTTGACCACAATTTTTAACGAGAATTTTGACACAAGAAGCGAAGTGGTTTGAACTATGTAACAGCGTTCTCTCACTTAATCATAGTAAATGGCTCGAACCACATATATAACTGGCGCGGCTTCAGAACCTTTTAAATTTGAGACCATAATAGTAATATATACTTGAGTGACTCGATCTCAGGAACCCATTTTTCAAAGAGAGCAGATGATTACCTTATGGATATGATTCGATTTTGGGATAAGCTGTGAGAATAGTGTTCAAGTCATCGAGCAGAATAGGGTTGGATTGATAAAACGCCATTTGACCAAAACATGACAATTTGATGAATAAGGCCTTGAGGTTAAGAAACTTTTGTTCAATTTTCTGAACAACAACATAAAGCTGTATCGAGACGGGCAATTGTATTACTGGTTGCCTTATTATTAAAACAATTTTATTATGAATCTAAAATAAAAGTGCTGCTAAAAATAAACGAATGATTTACAAAGCTTAGAGTGACTGAGAACTGGTATCGAAGCTTAAAAACTGGTGACTTTGACGATTTAGGACAAATAAAATAAAATTAATCAATGAAACTGACAGATTCAAAGCCAGAATTAATAGGAACTTGCAGATGTCAAAAATCGATCAAGGAATTTCGGGCCACGTTATTCATGCTGAAAGACAATCGTTATTCGTATCGTGACAGTAATCGCATGAGACCATGAGCCATACACTCTAAAACCATCATTGATGGCGAACACTACAAACGACAAAAATGAAGAGCTTATGTGCTTCAGAGGTTATAAAAGGAAGCTTTCGCCTCCTCAATATAGTAATTGCGAGCACTTAATTATCGTTTTAAACATTAACCATTTTCAATTCGAAAAAGCTTTAAAAACGGTTAAGCTTTCACTAATTTCTATCTTTCGGTCCTCGTACAAATTCCGAGTTTTAATATATTATTCACCGAAATGAGATTGCTTTAAAAGCTCATTCATTAGTTACTACGAGTGTTATAGTCTAAACAACAAACGCGACAACAACAATTTTATATTCACCTTTGCTACCTCAAAGGTGTTTAAAATTCAAACCTAACTGCAAAACTGTTTGTTATTTTAATTAAAAAATTTTACAAGATTTGGTTCTGAATAATAAAACTGTTTACGTACAATACCTTTTTGTTCCGGAATTCGCGACTCATAAAAACTGCTTTACCTGTTCAAATCATAAATTCACCTAATCGTTAACACGTTTGTTTCACTTTCTTGGCATGTACCAAATATTTTCTTGTTGACTATGTTTATAGGTAGGTATATAGGTGTATTGTTGTTACAAATAAGTTACTGCGATTTTCTTATGTACGAATTCGAAATGAATACAAATTGGAAATGTAAATTGAATTTTCGTGAAAATTTTACTGAAATTGAGTTTTACACTACTGCGAGTACATGACAGATTTTTTATTTTATCTGTGTATGTGTGTAACGATTATTTAATGTAAAGCATTAGCACTCAGTTGGAAAATCGATTTTGGTTTGATAGTTGACAAAATTATTTTGTGATTTTTATGTTTTATGATTTATGACAAATTTATATGTTTTTACGATTGTTGTTGTTGGAAATACTCATAACTATGTCGCTTCCCATTTATTTATCATTTCTACGGGGTAACTGATCTAGAATGTGTTCTGTGGTGATCCCATTGTTGTGGTCTGTGGATATATTTTTACATTTACTTTTACTTTATAGAAAACAATTTTATGATTGTAAATAGTTCTGAAGATGCTAGCATAATCTTCCAACAAGAAGAGAAAACCTCAGGAAAATTATACAAAGGATATGTTAATGAACAAGAGAGTAAACCATTGCTCATGTTACATTTCAAAATTCGATGGTATGGTTTGATAACTATGATCAAATATTGTCTTCAAATAAAGAAATCGGTAAAAAGAAGTATGAATGAATTTGGTCAATCCAAAATAATGGAGAGAATTCATTTTAAAACAGTTGCTTGCTAACAGTTGCTTCTTATGGATAGCTACCGAGCTATGAGTAATGTTTTTTATGGCTAGAATTGGAAGATATTGATGTGGAGGACGCTTATTATAAACAATACGGCGCTACATTCCATGCAAGCAGCAAAATAAGGGCGATTTTGCGAGAAACGTTTCCTGATCTCCAAGAGGCGATTGCAATTGGATACCGAAATTTTGTCATTCATTACATTTGGACTTTTTTCTTTGGGACCACGTCGAAGATCAAGTTTTTGTTGATGCTCCACAATCGATCACGACCTTAAAGATGAAATTCGTAAAGTTTGTTTGTTTTTATCGGTTCGTTTATTTACGTCCTTACATTCCGCCAATTCGTAAAGTTATCGAGTATAATTATAGTATAATCTTAACGGAAAGGCTTCTGGTCGAGATGGACTTTCCCTAAAAGTATATTAAGTGAAAGCAACCCTACCTCGAACCCTTAAATTGTATTAAACATGTCCAAACGGTGTCTTGAGGAAAATGAATTCCGAAGACGTGAAAAAATGCTAATAATTCCCTAAAAGCGTGGTATATAGACAGAAAAATGCTGGAGTGTCATCTTAAACCCCGACTCGCAGCCTCTAATTGAGGGAAAGAAGGTATGTCTAAAAAACAACATGGTTTCAGAGAGCACTGCTCTACGATCGGTGCGGTTCAAGCAATGGTGAAAACATTCTTTCGTACACAACAAGGTAACCATTTTCTCCTACTGGAAGACAAAAATGCTTTTAACTCTGCTGAGTGGTTTGATTTGTTGCTGGCGCTTACAACCAATACTAGGAAAGTATGCTCATGTTCGATACCACGGAAAGTAGAAACATCACTGTAATTGCCAGCCAAGGATCTGTCCTCGGCCCTGATCTATTTAATGTCTCTTATCATGATATATTGGGCATGGAATGACCAGATGATACTGTTTTGGTTGAATATACAGACAATATCACGGTTGTTCTAACCCCTTGAGATATTGACGATGCATAAAGAAAACTCAACTAAATTATAAGGAGAACTAGCTCTTGGGTAAATGATCATGGTTTGACTCTAGTTGCAGAAAAACAAAGCTTATCATGCTTACTATGAGAAAGATATAAACCGACGTGCTGTTCCAGGTGGGAAACGAATAAATAAGGAGTAACTCGGTAGTAAAGTAATTCTGATCTGCTTGCGACATTGTGCACCTATAACCTGATAAAAACTACCCAAAAGTACATGGCATGTTTTGTTGATTCCACTTCCGAATCGTTAAAACGAAACTTTTCGGACGAAGTCAGGCCCATTTCATTAAATTGGTAGCTTAAAACGATGAGATCTATGAGGAAACCAGTAATATAAGCATGGTATAATAGCCTCAGCTCGGGTTTACTGAGAGCTAGAAACTTTTTGGTTCTACCTGACAATAAAGAGACCATTCGATTAGATTGATTTTGGCTTAGAATTTTGCGACAGTATGGTGCATTTTTTAAATAATCAAACGCTTTATCGCTGCTCTACGATGCTCCCTTATGACCTTGTTGAACGGGTTCGGTCTAATAAATGGCATCATCACCGAGCCCTGTTTCAGATTTGATTTGTTGGTGTTTGACGTAATTGTCTGTTTGACTCTACTGTCTAAAGCTCTATTACATGCTTTCTTGTGATTTAAATATAGTCAGATCGTTGTCCCACCGTCCGCCATCTTCCAAGAAGCGGTTTAATCTATAACGACATTACTTTCGTTATTATATCATAGGTAATTGTTCAAATAAGATGTATCTTAATTTGTGACCTTAGTAGGAGTGATTCGCTTAGTAGGAGTGACTCGCTTTCAGGGATGTTTTTGACCAATCTTAAGACATGTTCTTATGGAAAAGATATAATCAGAAGATTTGGGATTAGCTATGAAATCAGTGTTAAAGTCGTCGATCATAATACGTATATCGGTTTAATAAAACGTTTGAAGCCCGGAAGTTCGATTTTCCTCCTGACAGTTGACCAGAATATTTTGTACCTTACTATCAAACCAATATTTCACTTACTGAACAGGCTGAAATAAAAGTACTGCTAAAAGTAAACGAATCATATCGAAAGCTAATAGGTACCATGGTCCATCGATTTCAACATCTAAGAATTGGTCCATTTTGACATCATCAAACTGCTTCATCACTGATCTACGATGCTCCTTTTGTGACCACGTAGAAAGGTTTCGGCCCAATAAATGGCATCATCACCAAGTCTTGTTATTTTCATGCCTGCCGCCCACACAAGTGTTATTGCCTGCCACCCACATACGTGTTATTTTATTTCAGATTTGATTTGCAGGTGTTTGACCTAATTATATTCAAGGCTGTCCGATTGAATGTCAATCGTTCCTCTTTAAACCCCTTTCGTAAGACCAGCTTTAGCTTCAAGTTTATAAGGTCTATTATACATGCTTGTTATTTGAATATGGACAGATTATATCCAAGGTCAACTATCGTTGTTCCACCGTCCGCTATATTTGATCCGTTTGTATATCAAGCCACAGACCTGTTTGAATTTGCACTGCTCGACTTTTCTTATCCTAATCGGAGAATACAAAACATAAGGTTGTGGAGTAATATTATAGTCAGCTTACTGCCAGAGGGTATATAGTAAGTGCAAGATACGACAAGCGGGACAAAGATTTTCTAAAATTTGAATGAATAGGGAGTTTTGAAAATTATTCTTGTTATCAAATGGAGAGCTGGAGAGACATTAATCTGTCAAGATGAACAAATCTTTACTGTTATTATATAGTTTCGTTCGGTTATATAACCCCATAACCATTACCATGAATACAAGATATAAAACGAATTAATATACAATGCCTTAAGAGTCACAATTACAAAGTATCAATAAACCGAACATAAAATTTATTTTCCTCAACAAACCTTAATTTTTCGACCATAACAATGGGAATTGACCAAAAATGAAATAAAATGTAAACCTCAAAGTTTAACAAATTATTGAGGTCATCGGGTATAAAGTTTTATTTATTTAGGGCTCGTTTACGAGGCTTAAAGACATAAAAGAATTTATTGAAGTACCATCACAATGTAGCCGAGCATCACAATACAAAGAAAGCTATACACTGTATAATTCCGTTAGCAACGTTGGTGAAAAGCTCTCTTGTATTGCAGTGAAACTGAATTAGGTTAGATGCACAGATGTACATAACACAAACTACATAATCCAAGGTTTTTAATTAGTTTAAGATTTAGTAAGAGAGCGGTAGGTAATATATGCATAACATATATTATATACAAAAGTGTGTAATTAGCGTAAGTGAATAATAAAAAAAAACTTTTTATATATATATATAAGAAATGCATTTCAGGTAATTAATTTAAAGTTTTCGAAAAAGTTGTGTTGAAAAAGTTTTTCAGTTAAGAAGCAAAACTTTTTGTCGAGTGTTTCAGTATATTAGAAAATATTTTATGGTTTAGTTATTTCTTAATTACATGTTGAGTCGACTTATTACGGTGACAGGAAACCACGAAAATGAGACTCTTTGCTTTTGAAGAAGCAAGAGGAAATGCGGTTCTTTGACAGCAACTTCTTTGAAAGGAGTATTAGGTGGTGTACATTTTTTGGACAACATTCGACAGCGTATGACATTGATGAAATTGAAAAAAGACTTAGACAGAATACTTGAGCACATATAATGGTTCGCTTTAGAATGTACCCCATTATGATCCAGGAAAGAAAATTCCGTTATTTATTCAAAAGAAGTGCAGAAAAATGAAAATTCCAAAAGAAATAGGTTATTACTCATGCGCCGCAAGATAAAACCATCTTAAACAACTTATTCATTCAACTTAAGGCCATTCATTAAACCTTTTTTTTCTAGCTCCAATTAAATATTCCAACTATTCCCTATGGTAAGTAACGATGGGTTAAAACGATCAAAAAAGCAGGTCCACTCAATCAAAGCACACGATGGGAAATAGGCTAGAAGTGCGAAAGAGATCTGTTTGCTGAACATTTTTCCCGTAAACTATTATATTTGCATTCAAAATCAATGCGATCTTGAGGAAAAATATGAAAAAATGCAGTGGGGAGTACAAAAAGTAATAATGATTCGGAATTTTACCAGCACCAGCGAAATTATTTGAGAGACTGCTGTTCAAATTATCGAAAAAATCATAAATAAGGAAACCCAGATTATCAGTTTGGTTTCAGAGAGAAACATTTAACTATATATAGCAGATCCATTGGCTTTACAAAGGTCATTGCAAAATACATTAGAGAGAAAAAGGTTTGCTTTAGTATTTTCTTAGATGTGGCGCAGGCTTTTGAAAATGTGTACCACAGAGAATATGAACCAGAATATTCCAAACTAAAAAAGGTTTCGGCAGGAGTCCCGACGGTGGTCTTTTGGGACCTATTCTTCACCTGGTCTACAACAGACATTGACCCCAATTAAACGAAGTTACCGTTGCAACGTTTGTTGATGATACTGCAGTTTTTTCAGCAGGAGAAATTATCAAAAAAAAGACAATGAAGCTTCAAAAAACATGTGAGAAAACTATAAAATGAACAGGAACGTGGCGTATCGGGGTCAATGAATCAAAACCCAAGCATGTGGATTTTACTAATCTAAAAGTCAACTACAAATCTCTAATCATTAACGGTCAGCAGATCCAGTATAAAAATGGGATATCTAAGGATGACCTTTATTATCTAGGAATGACCTTAGATACCAGGTTCATAAAGAAAGAACACGTTAAACAGAAAAAAGATGAACTTAGTATCAAAAATCAAAAAATAAATTTGCTGATCGGGAATAATTCGAAATTGTCATCCGAAAATAAATTGCTATTTTATCAACAGGTACTAAAGACTGCATAGACTTATGGAATACGTCTCTGGAGATGCATAAAAAACCAACTTTTCAAAATAAAGCCCTAGGCTCCATGGTACATAAGGAATGATGATTTCCATAGAGACCGGAATATTCAGTCGATTCGAGAAAAAAAATAAAAATACTGGAGTTATTCATGGATAACGTATTTATCAAGAAGTAAACGAAGACCTTCGGGGTATGTTGGACAATTCACAAGCAGGAAAAGACACCAATGCAAAGACCACTTTCGTTAATGAAGTATAAGTGGAGCTGTATACTGAACCTCTTCACATCCACAAGTGTCTAAATTAAGAAAGGAAAGTTACTAGATGATAATATATATATATATATATATATATATATATATATATATATATATATATATATATATATAATATATATATATATATATATATATATATATATATATATATATATATATATATATATATATATATAAATATATATATATATATATATATATATATATATATATATATATATATATATATATATATATATTTATATATATATATATATATATATATATATATATATATATATATATATATATATATATATATATATATATATATATATATATATATATATATATATATATATATATAACGAGCATGAATGTTCACGAGACATGAAATAAAGACATTATTCTTCATCCTGTAAGTTACAATATGAAATAGTAACAATTATAGAAAATGAATCTTTTTCTGTCATGTTTCTAAAAGCACACAGTGGTATATGATAAAAAGAAACAAGAATCTTTTTGTCCATTTCTTATCAAGCTTTTTTTAAACTTCTATGTGTATGTAGGACGATGAACGACAGTGTACCATTTAGAAACAAAAATCTTATATGAAAATTAAACATATTTTTGTGAAGTGTAAGAGTATATGTTCTGCAATTTACACATGTAAGCGGTGTAAAAAAATGAGATATTTCTGAATAAAAAATTATTTTTTAAGATTTTGGAAAATACTTGGGAATAGAAACACAACTTGAAGTTAAGAATAGCTTTCTTATTTGCCATACTAGTACCTCGCTATTTCAGATGTGAAATCAAATATAACAGGCAGGATGGTATATATATATATATATATATATATATATATATATATATATATATATATATATATATATATATATATATATATATATATATATATATATATATATATATAAATATATATATATATATATATTTATATATATATATATATTTATATATATATATATATATATATATATATATATATATATATATATATATATATATATTTATTTATATATATATTTATATATATATATATATATATATATATAATGAGAATATATATATATATAATGAGAAAGCTTCCTTTTTATTGTTGGGATTTGTCCTTCATCTGACCTTATCATATTTGGTGTTTCAACTACAGTTTGTTTTTTTTCTGATATTGTGGTGTTCGATGTTGAATGTTGCTTTTCTGGCTTTTCGTGAAGAGTTACTATAGTTGTGTTGTGTTTGGTTGCTTCCGCTTCTTCAACATTTGTTGTGTTATTTACTATACGAATTTTTTTTTGTCCCTTTTACTGCATATTATGATGGCGATGGAAGCAGTTGTTATGATAGCAATAACTATCATGAGAGTATAGTTGGTGATTTGTTGGGTACTCTCGTTGTGTAGGAGTTCAATTTGGTTTATGTTATCGATATGGATGTCCTTCATCATTGGTAATGAGAGGACCTCTTTGAAGTTTTCTTCTTGTGACATTGGTTGTAAGATTGCTGGCAGCACTTGCAGTGTTGGCCTTTCTTGTGAAATAAATATTGTGTTATTAATTGTTAGACTCATATTACTAAACTTTATAAGATATGTCCCATTTAGTTGTTGACTATCAAGATTACTCCTTCTGATATCTCCTGGATGGTTGGGATGTGTTGATTGTGGTTTTTGTTGCACTTAGAAGGTCGGCTTTAAGGTAGGTTCGGCAGGCACATTGTTAATTAATAACGTTAATTAATTCATTTGCCATTTTGGTCAAGTTATTGATTCTATCATTGTACAATTCATTAATGATTTTTGGCTTATTATTATTTTCTAATATATTGTTCATTTTATTTTGGATTTACTCGAAATCCTCGTGATCGGGATTTTCAGCTATCCATTTCCACGTGCTACCAATAATATTTAGAGAGCGTTTAGTTTTATCTTTACGTACTTTGAGATTGTTTAACAGTCCTTGTATAGTTGTGCTAGTTGGTGAATCAAGTGAGGGTATAATGAATGTCCAGTCGTAATTTCATGAGTTAGTAGAGCGGTCATTCTGTCGATAAATATCTGATGGTTGTCTAATTCAATTATGTGTATAAGATTAAAGTGTCCGTTTTGTAATTTTGCATTGCCATAACTTATCGTTATGATTTGGGAGTTGGAGTAGTCGAGTATCTGTATTTCAGCCAATGTTGTAGCTAGAGCAACCTTATAATTTTAGAATTCTGATTTAGGATCTTATATTACTTTTATGAATCATTTTGCCTGATTGAGTTAGTATTGTAGTATTAAGATTTTTTCTAACAAACCTCTGCTTTGTATCTCACTGTAAGGTTAGATCCTAAGCTGATGTTATGCGTGACATAAACAGTCTCGTCTGGTTGGTAATCTTTTATAGGCTTCCTTTTCTTGTTGTGATACTTCAGATCTTTATCCTGTTTCCGTTTAATTTTTTCTATGCTAGAGAGTCGAGCTTGCTCATAATTTTTCGGATCGATGTTCGGAAGACCTAGAAAATAAGGGATTTAAAATCCTTGATGCCGTGAATATTATTAAAAAATAGCGGAGAGAACCGACTAGAAGCAGTTTCTAAAAGAAAACTTCCCCTGTTCATGCTATCGTTTGATAAATCCGAGCAAATAGAAAAGTTTTTCAATATAACTGGCATATTTAACATGCGAGTTAAGATTGAAGCTGTTAAAAAAAGAAGTACAAAAATAGTACAAGGTAAAAAATCTCAAGACTAAAACCATACGCAAAGATATTGCGCACGCGAACCAAGATGTGTCAGATGTGCAGGAAAGCACCCGACACAAACTTGCAAACTATCTAAAGAAGAACCAGCAAAATGTATAAACTGTAAAGGTCAGCATCCGGTGAACTACAGAGGATGTGAGGTTGCCAAGCAACTACGCAGAAAATGAGGCATCAGGCACGCAAACCACTTCTAAGTCATCCAAACAAGGATCGAGCAAGAAATGAAGTACATATGCGTAGAGAAAATTATTTATATGCGCAGGTCACTTCAAATTTTAAAGAATCTGACACCAGCGGAATTGTAAAATTCAACTGAAAATAGAAAAAAAATCCATGCAAGTAACAACCGTAACGGTTAACTTTGGTTATCACAACACCTGTAATATATCTTCAATATATTGTCCCCCGCGGTGTAACCTAAAGAAAGAAGACTATATTAACTTGTTCCAGGAAATTAGGAAGTAACTTCACTGTCGGAGGTGACTTTAATGCCAAAAATATCTTTTGGGGTTCAATATTAACCTCTCCAAAAGGCAAAGAATTACTTGCAACTGGTCAATACTCAAACTGTGAATTTTACTCAGGAGGGAAACCAACGTACTGGCCATCTGAGTCTAACAAAATCCCAGACCTTATAGATTTCTACATCACTAAAGGCATATCGGAACGCTACATCTACTTAGAAAATGACGAAAATCTAATATCTGATCATTCTCCTGTTATTATGACGGTTAGTGAAAATGTTATAAAAAAAATAAATTCACCTCAGCTCACAAACAACAAAACAAATTGGGAATTGTTTAAGAAGTTAGAAGAGGAAAGAATAGAACTTCAAGTACCAATCAAAAGTGAAAATGAAATTGAAGAGAAACTAGACAAGCTCCTTGATGTCATACAATGGTCCGCTTGGGAATGCACTTTCAAATTATCATTGAGGTAAAGATAACTTCGTTATTTACCCAATAGAAGTAAGAGACTAGTGCAGGAGAAACGAAAAGCCCGAAACAAATGGCAGACTTCGCATGTGCCGCAAGATAAAACCACCTGAAACAATTGGGAAATACTTTACGTTCTCTAGCTCCAACTAAAAATACTGAATATTACCTTTGGAAAGCAACAAAAGGGTTGAAACGACCAAAAACGCAGATCCCCCCAATCAAAACAAACAACGGAAAATGGGCTAGAAGTACGAAAGACAAGGAAAGATAACTTATTTACTGAACATCTTCAAGAAACATTTCAACCTCTAAGTCGTCAGACCAGTTACGAAAACACTATACTGATACGCATAGAACATCTGACTTCGAAGATATCAGCCCTGTAACATTGAAAGAACTAAAAGCTGAAATTAAGAACTTAAAAGCAAATAAAGTCCCTGGTTACGATCTGATGTCAGGGCAAATAATGAAGGAACTGCCTGAAAACGGGACCCGTAAATTATTGCATATAATCAATGCGATACTCAGGAAAAAATATGTTCACTCAGTAGGAGACAAAATCGAGGAATCTACAACGAAACTTCAAGAAGCATGTGACAAAATCATAAAATGGACTATCGGGCTCAATGAATCGAAATCCACGCATGTGAATTTTACTAATCTAAAAATCAGCCACAAACCTCTAATCATTAACGGCCAGCAGATTCCGTATGCAAATAAAGCTAAATATTTAGGGATGACCTTAGATACCAGGCTCAGATGGAAAGAGCGTTTTAAAAAGAAACAAGATGAACTTAATATCAAATATCGAAAAATGTATTGGCTGCTCGGGGAAAACTCGGAATTGTCAACTGAAAATATATTCCTGCTATATAAACAGGTGTTAAAACCTGTATGGACTTACGGATTACAGCTTTGGGGCTGTACCAAGAAAACTAACACTAAAATAATACAAACTTTTCAAAACGAAGTGCTACTGGGGTATAGTTAACGCTCCGTGGTATATTATAGGAATGATGACCTTCATAGGGACCTAAATATCCAAACGGTTGAAGAAGAAATAAAAACTTGCCATAATTCATACGTATTTATCGACCCGTAAACGATGAACTTCGTGGTTTGTTTGATACTTCACATGCAGTCAGACGATTGCGGAGAACGAAACCACATGATTTAATGGAATTAGGACACCAGTGTAAAGAATATTTCAGTAAATTACCTATAAACGGAGCTGGCCAATGGGTCTCTTCGTATTCACAAGTGACGAATTCGTATTCACAAGTGACTAAGATTTTTGGAAATTTCTTCTTATGAAAGATCAAACCAGAGGCACCGACTATCAATACTATCAATTCATTTCTGGAAAACAACCAATCTATTGATATTAAAAAGTTGGTATGTGTATGCATGGATAGATGTCCTTCAATGATCGGATCCGAAAAAGGATTTGTTACTTTATTGAAAAAGAAATATTATTTAACAAATGTCTTATCTAGCAGCACGTGTTTCGATTGCCGAAATAGACGCCGTGATGAAGACTATGGCACAAGAACTGAGCCAGAGAAAATTTAAAAATCTTTTGGAAGAATTGAACAGTAACTACAGTGAAGTTCTTTTACATACCTTTGTCAGATGGCTAAGACGAGAAAAGTTCTGGAACGGTTTTATTCTTTGAGGCATGAAATTCCACGGTTTAGATATAAATCTGGGATAATTGTTATTGTTTACAAGAGAATCCACCCTGATTTAATCAGGGAGTCTATTATGAAATATATCTGACTCAGATTCTACCGTTATCAGACGCATTTACAGACCATTATTGCCAGCTTGTTTACCAGCAGTTTCAGACCATTCTTGCCTCATACCATTTCAACCCCATATTGTTAGCACGATATGGGGCAAGAATGGTCTGTAACTGCTGGTAAAACAGCTCTTTTATAAAATGTCATTGAATTTCATGTAACTGTTAGGAACTGTATAGACGAAAACCCATAAATTCCTGTATTGATGAGTTCTACATTTTTATTCAGGATGTCCATTTTGTCAAGAAGTTTCCAGATTAAGCGAACGAAGAGTAAATAAAATGAGAAATTTCTTATGTTGGATTTTTCGATGGTAATATAAAGATAGATGTTCGCTTGACTATCGGAACTTTTACAAACGTCAAGAAATGACGCTAAGAATTAGAGCGAATATCAACATCAGATGAACCAAATTAACAAAAAAACAGAACTCAAATCGGAACGATGATAACGCCACACGGTGGTTATTCCGGGAACTATTTGATCAAGGTGGTATATAGACGGCATGAATGAACTCATTTGTACAATTTCTTCTTAAGTTTTGATTAGCAAAAATATTTTCAGTCTCTATTATGTTAACAAAAATGGACATTTGCCAGAACAACGTGTGCAAAGTGTGCAAAACTTATCTTAAAACTCGTTTTTCGGTTTCTGATTCCTATGAGGATCAGAAAAGATGGTTAATACTATAAAGCTTTTAGTATTGACAGTAGAATGAGTAAGTACCTGTTTTACGATTTTACAAGATCAAGCTCATATATAACAATTGAGCCGTATAAAGTTCGAGTGTGTTTCTCGCTCGATAAAAGGCAACATCTTTGGTCCCCAGTTTTTGCAATTGTTTTGAAAGCACACTTCGAATCATACAAGTATTATACCTTTATAGTTAGGACTTATTCTGTCGTTCCATGTAAACGAGATTAAATATATTCTAAAGAAGTCATATGATAAGCATTGCTTATGGTCTGCACCGTAGAACGTGAGTCATACACTGTGTCAATAGCTTTAGCAATTCCGTTTTATTTTGGACCATTCTCTGTTCTATGTACGTTTAGATTCTTTACATCCGTATAATTTTATTGTAAAATTTTAATAAAATTCAACCTTAATTCAACGGTTGCAAACATACCGAAGTCCAAACTCAAACACTGTACCGTCCAAAAGATATAAACACTGGACCATTAAAACGGTTACTGATATCATTTCATTCGCGACGTTTAAATTCGAAGTGGCACAGCGTTTGGTTGAAATCAGCATTTGATCTTAGAATTTCGAATGCTGCTTTAAAATCGAAACAAAGACGATAATTTAAACTCGTACAATCGTTTATTCGTATTTTCAAGTTTCAAATTGCTTTCTATATTGGATGGCTTATTTGAGTCTATAAAATAATTGTTTATTACTGTTGCCCTCCATTAGTTGAAAATTGTTTGGAACAAAATGGAATTCGGGAGAAACCTATTGCGATAAATATATAGGATAGATGTTGCAATTTTGTATTTGTCCATTTGTCTCACAATCCAGTTTTCAAGATAATAAATAAAAGGTGTCTTGCATCCCAAACGAGGCAATTTTCAAGAAAAAAGAGAGTGAAAGGAGTACATACATTTTTGGAAGTTCCTGAAAAATTCAAAACTGTAAAAATTGTGCTTTCCGCTCCTCACATTGTTTGTATCAGCATATCTTTGTGAATCATCGTATCTAGCATATCTTTCTGAAAGAATGGACTTACTGATTCTCACCTTGATGACGTATTGAAGCATGCAGCAATTATAAGCCCGATCTGTGTAAAATTATTGAAAATTTATCTCAATGTAAAAAAATATCAAACTTGGACCAACATCTTATATTTGGACCATTAATTCGTATGTGGTGTAACATTCAGATCAATAGGACTTACAGTTAAGATGGTAGTCTTTCGATTTCAGTGATTGGATGAAATGATTGGAAGTTGTCATAAACCCATTTGAACTATTCAAATATCATAAGTGTGGGTCGTATCAATGTTAAACTTGGATCAAAATGGTGACATTAATCTTGTTAATCTTTTTAATTTCATTTGGATAACTGAAACTAGCAAAAGTTCTTACTATAAAGCTTATTTAAACTTATTGAAAAGCTTTACAGCTGGAGAAGTGCCTTTTCCGGTATTAAAACTCATTTATATTTGTAAATGTCTGACAGAATTTAATGTTTAAATTTTACGACCCCATCAGAGTTATTTAATTATTTAAAAAAATTATTATTAGTTTATCTTGCCAAATAATACAATATACATTGCTTAAAGGCGCCAAGATAAACGTATATAGAGTACATATAGTAAGATTAAAACGACTGTCATAATCATAACAAAAAAAAAAAATTGACGAAATTTGAAAGCTCCGTACCACAGCAAAAATAACACATAAAGGCACCAAAATATCAATAAACGAGATACACAAAAATATCAGCCAAAAAAAAAAGTAGATGTGTATATTATACGAAAAAGCTCTCTTCAAGTTTTGTCTATATATATATATATTGTATATTTATACATTCTAGAATAAAGCAGCAACAATGCCGAGCAATTGAAATACGGTATCACTGAAAATCCCATGACAATTCTCCTTCTTGTTGAATTTTTTTGCTTGATTTTTTTTTTACGATTGGGAAAACAATAAAAATATAGAAAATATGAGATGAAAATGTATTTTTCCATTTCTATATACAACTCGTATATATATGTTTATGGGAAATTCAAACGAACAATAACAACACAAAAAAGATAATTTATATATCCGAATGTGTGTGTTTATGTACAACATAGAGCATAAGCTTAATTCAATAGGAAAATTGGAAAAGTAAACACTCACAGGTGATGATGTGAATGAAAAATTAATGTAAATAAACAAGATCTCGGTTTGATGTTATATACCAGGTAAATATTCATCTATACGAGTATGCAGAGCCTTTGTGTATTTGCGAATAAGTAGTTTCGTGTTGTGCAGGCTGAAAGTTTTGATTAGTTTGAATGTCGAATGAAACGTTGTGATAAGAATTCGATCATTTCAAAATTGCTAATTTATGATTCGCAAAGTGGCTTTATGACATAATGGTATATACGTTACTAGAGTATATTTGCTAGTTCTTTACTCTATAGGATACTAGAAGCAAATATATACTCGATAATTCTATCGCTGATAGATCAGAGAGTCAGTATATTAAGAATTTACCCAAATATTCATATCTTTTATTTGCATACAGCTTCTCCCCACGATCGTTTTTAGTTCAAGTCTTTGTAGGGAGATCAGTGACTTCGAGCGTTTCAAGTCCGTCTTTGGCCAGACTTGCCCGGCTACACTACATGAGAGGGTATTCGTTCACCGCTGAGGCTACTGCCTGCTTTTTGCCTAAGACTGCCAACTTGAGTGCTTTAATGGGCCTCCCCAATTTTGCTTTTTTCCGGTAGCAGTTGGAGAGTTGTACTATCACTAGCATCCGTTCTGTAGTTCTCCTTAACGTCTGAGTGGCTGGGGATCCAGACTATCAAAATTTTGAAATGCTCACTCATCTCATGTAGAGACAAGTGGCAACCAACGCCTTTCTAGACGTCAGAGAAATAGAGTCTGCAACTTCGATATCAGTCGAGGGTACCACATTATGTTTGAACCTCCTCAATCGCTATCACCTCTGTCTGGGACATGCTGCAGTAATCAGGAAGAGGAACTGATATATCTAATTCTAATTTATCACAGAAGACCCACTCCTCCAAGATTCTTTTGAGGGACAGGAAGTTCGGAATTTTTTCTCGAAGCAAAACGTCGGTGTAACGTATAGTTTAGATTTGCTAGTTCCTTCCTTAGATATCTAACTATCGTTGATAATTATCCTGTCTGAAGACCTTTTGTACTGAGATATGGCGGATAGTCACGGATAGGGTGGTCGCCGCAATCTGCTTACTATAAATATTGACGGGGAGAATGTAAAACATGGTGTTGTCCTCAGCGACTCGCTTATGAGCATCCATACCGTTCTTTGCACCTTCTCAATCCTTTTTCTGTACGTTACTTTATCAAGAGCTGGCCATCACACGCTAACCTCGTATAGGTCTTGCTACGGAAGTGAATAGCCAGTGTACCAGCTCCAGCTTCAGGCCTTTTATCTTTCCGGTGACGTTTCTGCACGAGTACAAAGCTATATTAGCCTTGTTTACTCTTTCTAAAATGAAGCCTATATACTGTTCAAGATTACGCCTAGAAATCTTGTCTTGGCAATAAAAGCTAGTCTCCTGCCATTTAAGAGAGGTAGATCTACTACCGGGATTTTGTATTTCCTAGTAAATAGTACCAGTTCAGTTTTGGATAAGTTAATTGCCAATTCACATCCGAAGGCCCACCTCATAATAATTAGGAAGGCATATTGGATTACCTCCTTCACCATGCTTAAATATTTACCAGATAAGTAATCGTTCCGATCCCAAATCTCTCCAACCCTAACAGAAACAGAAACCCATTGATTGGTATGTTCCAGAGATGAGAAGAAAGCACACCACTCTGTGGGGTTCCCTTAGCCGCCCTCCTCATGATGTGATTAAGTTAGCCACTAACAGGGTAATCCACTTCTAGGAACGACCATCCCTCCAGAATTGCCTCCATCTTTACATTGTTAGAGGTGCGCTCAATATCACGGAACGCCACCATATAAAATTCTTGTGAGAAAATTGATTTCTCAAGTGTACTTACCAGGGCGTGCAGAGCTGTGTCCACAGACTTTCCTCTACAGTAAGCATGCTGAGGCTAGGTCCAGTCACTAGGCTTTAATTTGGAACGACTATAGATATCCATCAGTCTTTCCAAGGTTTTCAGTAGAACGGATGATAGAGTTACGGGTCCTTAGTCCTTTGGGTAGCACTTATAAACAAATCGGATGGAATCTTGATCTTAACCTAAATTCGATGGCACATTCAGTACCTTTCCTCTCGTCCTCTATGTTTGGTAAAACTATAACAGTTGTTTTTCCTCGATTCCTTCAGAACACGCGATGATATTGTTGTGCGATTTCATATTGTCGCTGGCAAGCTTGGTGTAACATCAACATGGTTGTGAATCTTGACTAGTTTTGTCATTTTTCAAACTCTTAATCGCTAGGTAGATACGAGTTTGTTCCGTGATGTACTGCACTTCGATACGTCATGAATAACAAAGGAAGTCCTCCATCCCAATTTCTTACCCCACACTACTATCAAGTGTTGCTAAATGGTTCGGTTAAACCTCATGACTGCTTATTCTCTGGAGACGTCACAGTTCAACGATCAGTTGAAGTTCGAAGTCTCTTTTTTGATCTGTGTGTAGTTTCCTTCCTTGTCCTGGGTGACCTCCTACGCTTCCATCATGCAGTTTCTCTTTTATCTTCGACACTTTTCTCCTTAGTAGCATAAACTGCTTCATTACGGTTTCTATTAGCGACCTCTCATCCTCATTTTACGATATTATTATCAATGTATCTACTGAGCCCAACAGCACCTAAAATCCGTACATACTGATAACTAAAAATCGGACTTAAAGCTGGATTTTCGTGCTGTTCTCTTTTGTTTCATCTTTTGGTGATATTGTTGATCAGCTACCTTGCTTTCTCCAAACCACATTGAATGAGCCGCAAGACCGAACATTATGTGTTCTCCTGGTGGACACTTTTATCTCTCGGTTCTCATAACGACGTTTTCAAACTTCTTGAGTGTTTTTTTCTTCGTTAGAATATAATGAGATTCTTTTGCGAGAGTCCAGTGCAAACGAAAAATATCAGCAGCTTCCTAGTAATAGCATTTTGAGATTAGTTATTAGTGTGATGAAGTGAAGGATATAAGTAACTTCACATATACTAATGCCACTAAGGAGACTTCCATTCTTCATAATTATTATTTTGATTGACAGTCGTGTTGGTAATATGTTCTAAGTTGAAAGCTAAACCAACTTATTGTAATCCAAACCGCAAACGGATTAACTGGAATGATTTTTTGAATCAAGACACCCTTGTATCATTATCAATGAGCTACCGGACAGAAGGCATAAACATTTTACTGATTAAAAATATGTCACCCAGGTGTCATATCGTGCCCCTTTCAATAAATACGACAGGAATGTCTATTTAGAATCCATTAAATATAAAAAATTCACAAACTATAAAAAACTGTCTATTTAGCATTATCCGATTGATATGGCGAAGTGAAGTTTCTCTCAAAGAGTAAATCCAAGTTTCATAAATTATTTGAAAGAACAGTACCCAGATCCTGTTTCTGGAGGTAGCTGAATATGGTTGGATCTATAGACTAACGACCCGCGTTCGTAAGAAAATCGCAGGTTAAAAATGTCAACAAATCAAACAAAATTGGATACTGCCAACATAACATCAAAGGCTTTCCCGTATGTATGAAAGACTACCGGTTCTAACTCGTGGCTTTCCAAAAAACTCAATGATTTCTGAAGATAACCTCAGATATCTTGGATGTCGATTCCTCGTGCAGCCACAGCTAACGAAAGCTGTGTTGGATTTCCACCGAGTCGATATCAACTGTAAGGGCTAAACAGATGGTTTTCAATCCTGTGGAAGACTGATTTCTAAAAATCTAATGAGCTGTATAACGAAAGGCCGATCGTGGCAAGTTGACCATTATCTGTTTATTGCTTAGGAGAGCAGCATATACAATGCAATTCTTCTGTACATGTCTGATAAATAAGAAATGAAACAATTTATTAATATCTAGTGGGCATTAGCATTTTGCGATTTAATTACCAGTTTGATAAAGTGAATGTCTGGAAAGTATTGAAAATTTTGACTGTCGCTAAAAACTGTATAATATAGAAGCTTTTAAACATAAGTCCGATTTAATTACGTAACTATGTATTCTACTTGTTTTCAATATCAGATTACCCAGGATTTGTTGCTTTTCAAAACCTAACTTCTCACAAAATGATTTGACTATATATACAAAGTTTAACTCAAAAAATAAAACTCAAATAACTCATTCGTGCTTTGAATGTCTTATTAGATAACATACATATATATTCCAACAAAAAAATCTAACGACAAAACCAAAACTCAATTTAATTTAAATAACACACAAACACATACAGACACACACAAAAAAAAAGTTAGAAATCATTAAAGCATCAAAAAAGCTCCAAAAAGAGTTGTTAATTTTTAGTTTCTGTGTGCTTTCATGTGTACGAAAAAAAAGTAAACCAAAAAGGAAACAATTTTTGACTAATTTAAAATTCTTCTCATGCCCAATTCGTGGTCCTTATCATTATCGTTAGGGAAATGTATGCTGTACCAAATTATAAAGCCAACAATTTTATAGAAATGACATAGATTGTGACAAAAAAAAATAACCAACCGGAGAAACGTACAAAAATTATTGTTCGATGCGTGTACGTATCGTTAAAAGGGTGAAATTATGTGATGGAACTTTATAAGCCAAATCGTATATTTGTTATGTTATATAAATTATATATATATATATATATATGTGTATGTTTATATACAAGTATTCGTTGGCATGTGTAAAATTTATATCAAATAAATAAAATCTTAGGTCATCGAATATATTTTACCCTTTTTTTTCAAATACGACCTACAATCAAAACACAAATAATTCCTCCGTCAATCCCGAAATGGAAAATTATCCGATCCTTTTTTTTATAATATATATATATATATATCATGTTGTATATAGACACAATTTCCCACACCACCCCCAGATAATGATAAAGACTAATTTTCACAAATATAATATTTGCCAAATTTATAAAAAATAAATTTGGTATTATATTGATCGAATACGAGGCAAGAGCAGATAACTTTCTTAAATTAAAGAAGCGAATCACAAGCAAGACACAAAAAAAGAAAAACTTTTTTATTTCTTATGTTCCGGTTTTTATTTACCAAAGCTGTTATTTTTAGAATACATATACTTTTTGTTCGGTACAAAGCAAATAAATCAAATGAAACAGTACAAGAAAGCAGTATCACAAAAAAAAAATAAAGATGCTGTACATAAACATAAGAAAATTGGGAAAATTTACAGATTATATCGCTCGACTCTATATATAATATGTATACGAAACAAGAGATAAGGTTGAAATAAAATAAGACAAACAACATAAACATTTTTCAACATAAATCAATTTTAAGGGTTAGAAATTATTTTCGTTAGGGTCGTCTATATACATATATACGAGTATATATTCTAGATTGAATTTATTGTGGCATTTAACATCTCTCTAGACGTAATTTATATAGATTGAAATTAACGTTAATCGGGAAGGTACTTTAAAAATAATTACCTTCCTTTTGAAATAAATTATCTTATATTTGAGGTATATAATTTACAAACGGCTCGGTAACTGACCTAGAACCTGCATGATTACACTATCTACATTTCATTGTAAAATATTGACATTTAATAACGGCAAATTTACTCAAAACCAACTAATTATACAAAATACCAAATTAGGATGGGTAGTTGCAGGGAAAACAAATGATTGCAATCCGAGAAAATCTTTCACCATTTCAGTTGACAAACGTGATGACCACTTAGAAAATGCATTACACAAATTTTGGGAGATAGAAAACATAGAAACTGCTAGACTTAAGCTATCTCCAGAAGAAGTTCGTGAATACCAAGACAATAGATACATGCGGTCGTATAAAGGTAAGCTTACCATTTAAAATATCACCATCTGCATTGGGCGATTCTTATAGTAAAGCCGTACAGAGGATGTATTCCATGGAACGAAAATTTGTTAGAGATCCCAAATTTGGCATTATGTATAAAGACTTCATGCGTGAATATTTGGCACTAGGACACATGAAGGAAATCGCCACAAATGATAGAGAAAATGGTCAGCAGTACTACCTACCACACCATGGTGTCGTCAAAAATACCAGCAACACGACCAAATTACGAGTTGTATTTGAAAAAAACCACCGGAAAATCATTGAATGACTGTCTAGCGGTTGGTCCAATTGTACAGTCAACGTTATATCAAATTATATCCCGATTTCGAAAGTTTGAGATAGCAGTTACCGCTGACACCAAGAAAATGTATTGCCAAGTTCGCATAACAGACAACGATACCAAATTTCAACGTATAGTATGGCGTGAAGATTCCACTAAAACATTTTCAACATTCGAATTACAAACTGTAACCTACGGAACAGCAAGTGGAGTTATTTAGCTACCAGAGCCGTAATTGAAGCAGCCAATAAATATAATAGAGAGTTTCCCGAAGCCGCAGAATGCATTAAAAAAAACATGTACGTTTCACCTTAGAAAATGGCTATCCAATTACAATGTATTAAATGATGACGTTATAGAAAACGATGAATCAAAGACATTAGAGTTAGAGGAATCGTTAATTAATACTACGAAGGTATTGGGACTTCACTGGGACCCGCGAAAGGACTGCTTTCAATTTAAAGTTAATCTAAATAAACAACCAACTATCACCAAACGAAGTATATTATCCGAAACTAGTCGCCTAGTCGACCCATTAGGATGGCTAGCCCCAAAAACAATTCGCATAAAAATTTTTTTTCAATCATTATGGGCCGAAAACCTCAGCTGGGATGATGAGTTACAAATACACCTATTAAACAAGTGGATGAAACTTAGAAACAACCTCTGTAGTATTGAAAGCATTCAATTGAATAGACATCTAAATACTGAATCTGAAAGCAAAATAGAACTACATGGGTTCTCAGATGCATCGAAAGAAGCCTACTCAGCAGTAGTATATGGAAGAATAACAAATCCAAATGGCAGAACTTATGTCGAATTATTATCTGCAAAGACCAAGGTTGCAACCGTTTAGCAATTGTCAATTCCGAGATTAGAACTGTGTGGAGCGGTACTATTAAGCAGACTCTTACTTAATGTCAAGCAAAATTTTCCAGCTGATATAACCGAAATTTTCGAATGGACCGATTCGAAGATCGTTGTAGATTGGCTAAACGGAAACCCACGAAAATGGAAAACGTTTGTTGGAAATAGAACCAGCGAAATTGTAACTCATTTTAACCGATTGCAGTGGAGGCATGTACAATCACAACACAATCCAGCCGATTGTGCTTCCCGAGGACTCGAACCACAAAAATTGCAACATTTTAAACTATGGTGGAATGGTCCGAATTGGCTTAAAAATAAAACTGATTGGCCAGAATATATCTACACACCTTCAAATACTTACGAGGAATTAAATATATCCACGCTTTGGAGGTTCATATAACTACACCGAAAATCATTGATGAGTTAATAGCGAAATATTCATTGGTAATTGTCCTAGCATACATATATCGTTGTATAAATCTCAAGCTTAACCGAATTCCGAAGCATTCCGTGTCACCGTACCTAAGCCTAGATGAAATAAGAAAATCACGACAACTAATCTTTCGCCATACGCAATACAAAAATTTTGAAACTGAAATCAAATTAATCAAAACACAGAAAGAAGTTCCCGTTTCAAGTCGAATCAAATATTTCAAACCATTTCTTGATGAGGCTGGATTACTACTAGTTGGTGGTAGAATCTCAAATGCTGACATAGGTTATAATGTCAAACATCCAATTATACTGGTGGCACATGACGACATAACAGAAAAAATTGTACGAGAACACCTTTTAAGACATTTACACGCTGGTCCAATATTAATGATGGCCACTCTACGACATACTTACTGGATATTAGGGGGTAGAAACCTAATTCGAAAGGTGATACATGACTGTGTAAAGTGTGTTAAGTCTCAAGCAATAACCCTAGATCAATCAATGGAGCAGCTTCCGAAACCAAGAATAGAATTAATTAAACCTTTTTATAAGGTCGGCGTCGATTATGCAGGTCCATTTCAAACATATATCACCAGACAACAAACTATCAAAAGCTATGTCTGTATATTCATTTCCCTTGCAACTAAAGCTGTGCATATCGAATTGGTCTTCATCAATTTTTTACATTATTGAAACAAAATTACACTAATATCTCAACATTTCTATTAGCAGATCAAAGAGGTGGAATTAATTTGAAGCAGATCTTCAAATGAATTCCACCTAGCGCACCAGATTTCGGCGGATTGTGGGCGGCTGCAGTAAAAAGTTTTAAATACCATTTAAAACGCGTAACAGATGGACACATATTAACTGTAGAGGAGATGACAACATTAACAACCGAACTTGAAGCCATGTTAAATTCACGACCGCTGTGTATATTATCAGATGATGACATGTATTAACTAATTCCGTGGCATGTTTTAATTGGCCGATCATCTACTCAACTACCCGAACATAACCTAGCAGACGTAAAATTTTCACGATTATCCAGATGGCAACAGATTCAACAAATGAATCAGCATATATGACGTAGATGGCATCTCGAATATTTAACCAGTTTACAATCAGCAAACAAATGGCACAGAATAAAACAAAATGTCACCATCAATAATATTGTTCTGGTCAAAGATAGTAACTTGCCATCCTGCAAATGGATAACCTTTATGTACGTGACAAGGTACAATTGTACCTATTTCGTTTAAAATCTTATATATTTTTATTTTCGCTTTGAGATGAATGCCTGATTATTTTATCTAGCCTCTATTGACATTTTTTACTCGATTTTAGTTATTTTCAACCAAAGCTTAGAACAGAATTATTTAATTATTCTCAAAATCAAATAATACCCCTTAAACGGATGACAAAGGTACATTTGTACCTATGTATATTTACTGTGAAATTTTTGTAAGCAAAGCCAAGAAAATTAAAGATGAAATAAATTAAATCAAAAAAAGACTTATTTTAGCTCAAAAATTTATTTTTCTAGTTTAAAGTGAACACTGATTACATTTTGTAATTGTTTCTGCATGTTCGTTACAAATTGGCCGTTTGCAGATCGAGCAGCTTTTTCGAGTTTTTCGCTGAAATGATGAAATCGACCGACAAACAAAGCAGCTTCCTACATGAGAACCTCCAGCTTTAGACACAGGGGTAGATGGTTCAGTAAAAGGAATAACAAGATGGCCTAAGATGCACTCTATTCCCGATTTGGTGGAAAAATGAGCTACCACTTTCAGATTTTTGGCACGATCTTCTATAGTCGGCATGGCCAATTGTTTGCCTAGATCTTGTAGAAAAATGCGTCGACTTTGTGAAGATTTGGTAGTTTTTGGGTTGTTTTCTTTGTATACTATAAATGCAGCGAGAGCAGCGACATCCACTTTATTGTAGAACATAGTCTGCGGCCACCGAAGCGTCTTTCGTTTTGTCGTATGCGTCACCATCTTGTCCATGTTATCCACCCCTCCTTTGGTAGCGTTGTAGTACAAAATTATTTCTGGTTTATTCTTTGGACCATCCGTATTTTTTGTACTGTGCATCGTCGACAACAAGGTAACAATGCGGTTCCTTTTTGGCACGTACGAGCAAATGCTGACTTTCCCATCTTCGCTGAATCCAAACTGGGATGAATATTCTTCCTTACATGCACATTTCTTGAATTCCCTTGGGATGCAAGTTTTGTTTTGTTTGAGAGTGCCTACCATTGTCAACTGCCATGAAAGTAACAAACGCGCTAAAGGTTGTGCCGAAAAGAAATTGTCCATAGTAACGCCCAGAACTTTTAAATTGATGGCATAAATCGCGTACAACTCGCTGTCCCTGATCCATTTCTGGTCCATCAGGTCCTTTTCCTGTGTACAATTGATCGGTGATGGGATATGAGTTTTTTGCGTCACAAACCCAAAATATTTTTAAACCATATTTTGACGGCTTGGATGGTATATATTGTGTGAACCGTGTCCTGCCTCGATAGGGAAATAGTTGTTCATCAACGGTCACACAATCCGATGCTATGTGTAGTGTGCTCTTAAATAAGCATTTAAGAGCAGCCAAATATCACTGATAGCAGCTGCTTTATCTGCCTTCAAGCGTTGAGAACGGTTAACGTCGTTGTCAAATTGAATAAATCGGGATATCCCACGAAATCGGTCGATCGACATGGTCACTCTGTACAGTGGATAAGAATCCACATGCCACAAAACGCTGTGGTGTTCCGAATTGGAATGATGTACCCCCATTGTAATTAACGTTCCAATATAGGAGTAAAATTCCTTTGAGGTCAAACATTTCCAGGTTTTGGAAGGTTTTCCGGAATTATAAGCGTTCCATTCGTCAAACGTTTTGAGAGCTTTCCGATTTGATTCGCATACAATTATATCTACCATCACCTCCGAAAAAATACATTTGAATGTATCACCAACAGACAAAAATTTTGTTGAAGAGACGGAAAATATTTGGTTTTCGTATCCGAGTAAAAACCGGTGGTATTTGCGTCCATACCGTACCATCTTTAGTTATAAGACCGGGAACTGAAGATACGCTACTATCAAAAATTTCTTCGTCTTTATCATTATCCTCATTTGTCTCAGATTATTCGGGAGCATGTTCATCGTTTAGCTCTATTTCAATATCTGATGCATTGTAAGCATCTTCAACACCCGATAATTCATCAATACCTTGAACACTTGGTAGACGTGGAGGGAACCATTCATCTTCAGAACCGTTATCTTCAAGATCCATTTCATCGCCGGTGCTTACCGGTGAAACTGGTGAATTAGAAAAATGTTCAAACTTACCGTGCGAATGCAACTTGAGATATTTCGTCCATACTTACATGCGACTTTTGATATTGCACAGAATACCTATATATATTCACGAAACAATTTACATATATATATATATATATATATATATATATATATATATATATATATATATATATATATATATATATATATATATATATATATAATATATATATATATATATATATATATATATATATATATATATATATATATATATATATATATATATATATATATATGTATATATATATTATATATATATATATATATATATATATATATATATATTATATATATATATATATATACATATATATATATATATATACATATATATATATATATATATATATATATATATATATATATATATATATATATATATATATATATATATATATATATATATATATATATATATATATATATATATATATATATATATATATATATATATATATATATATACGAGTATATTTATATATTCGCTCTCACCAAATTATCGATTATAATTATCGATTTATTTTTAGTATTGCACAACTGTAAAAACAATTACCATATAGAAAACAAATAACAAATTACCGTTATTATTCGTAATTTTAATTAAAAATAGATTCCTTTTTCCATAATGCAGGTGTTTAAGTTGCTATATAGCCAAGGCATACTATGTATACTCAAAAATCACAAAAATAGTGCATTCCCCATACGAAACATATGAAGGTGCAAATGTACCTCTGCCACTTACGATATGATGTAAAATTTGTCAATCACATAAAGGATGATCCCTGTTGCTTCTTCCAGTTATCTTCAAACTCGTCTCACGATCTATCGCCTCGCAACACTTAAGCAAAAAAGCCCCTCTTCGTCGACACGCATCATCTTTTATCACTTTCGCCACGGTTCATCGGGCAATACACTTTCTTTTCTGTTTTTATCACGCCATCTATGTTGTAGCACCAAGGTTCAGCTACGGTTGATGTCGAGACGCAACCAACTAGTTTGACATTTGACTGACGTATCAGTGGCACTGTCATGGGAAAATTTTTGTTCTATTTGTGGTGTTGTGTGGTGATTTGTCATTTGTGTTTTTGTTTAGAGTGAATTTGTGTTTTCAATTAATTTGTTCATGTAATCAGTGTTCGTTCATTGTAATTATGGTTTTCTGTGATTGTTTATTGTAAAACGTTCCTTATATTATGGGCGTTCGGTCGGCCAATGCTCCTATGTGTTAATTCTATTTGTTCAATGTTAGGTGTATGTTGCTTGCCATGTTTCTTCATATTTTACAGGTTAGTACCCAAGGAAAGGACGGGATTAGATACATAGACCGAGGTACCCACGACCAACCGGACACAGGTATATAGCATTTATTTTGCTTAGTAATATTTGATTCTAATATTGTCTTTTCTATTTCAGACCCCGTTTCACGCGGAAGGCATATTGTTTAACTGAAATTATTTTATTAATCTCAAGATAATTCACAAGTTGTTGGTTAATGCATTTCTCAAAAACTTTAGCCACGGCTGCACAATTGATATTGGCCAGTAGTTTGAGAGATCAGATTTAGCACAACCACGTTTGAGAACCGGTTGCACCATCGCACTTTTCCAGTAGTTCTGAAATTTACCTTGCTTATAAGAAAGAATAAAAATTTTAGTTAATATTGGAGCCAAGTCACGGGCAAACTGCTTTAATATTCGAACAGATATTTCATCAGGCCCGGCGGCCATTACCACTTATGTCCATTGCCTCAGTTTCATAAAGACAATATTCTCCGAGATGTTGACAGGGTCCTTTTGGAATCACAATACGGAATTGATGAAGGCGTTACTCCATCGAGGACAACCAATTTCGAGTTCGAAGTGAAGACGCTTGCCAGTAGGTCGGTGTGCAAATATGGATATCCACCACCAAAGCACCGTCTGCAAATTTCAATGCTGAAAAAATTGTTTAAGAAATATTGGAAATCGATGCAACCATCTGGTAAAAGTTGCGATCGGAGATTTTCAATTCGGAAGCCTTAACGGCTTTGTTGTATTCGGTTCTTTTTGCTTTCTTACCACAAAGTTTTTTAAAATTTTTACAGATGTTACGTGTTGCGCTTATATTTCTTTTGAGCAGATTTATTTTGTCTGGCTGCTTTGGCGCCTTCTTATATGAAAAGATTTTAAAATGAGGATTGGGATTGGAATAGGATGGTGGGATATATTTATTCATTCCATGTAGAATGGTTTCGGTGAAATTGGAAACGGCGTCGTCTATTTGATTGTTATAAAAACCATGACCCTCCCACGGAAAATGTTGAAAAATGACCGTAACCTATCACTGTCAGCCTCGTTGAAATGTCATTGACGCCTTGGCTGTTGTCTAAATTCTGGTGATGTTTCGACAAATAATTTTACGGTTATTAGATTGAGGTCAGAATTTCCGATTCCAGCCTTGCCACGTGCTTCCATGGAATGCGGAATTGTTGTATGACAAAGATCCAGAATATGACTGCTTGTAGAATTTTGATATTCAAATGTGGGATTACTAACTGCGTAAGGTCATGCAAAACCGCAAGCCACTCCGTCTGAAACCCAGCTCAGTTCGTATTTTGGTGATTCAACCATTCTTTATGGTGGGCATTAAAGTCACCAACCATAGTTAATTCGCAGTAGGTATGTTCATCGCGAATGTCATCACATTTGTCTGACAAAACTTTGAAGAAATTCATGGTTTGCCTCAAATATCTGTTATTAAAATTTATCAATTGGCTGATCCAAGTGACGTGCACTTGTACAAGAAATCCATTGTTAAATTATTTTTGATCGTCCTTTTCTTTAAACTATCCTGCTTGCACTTTATAGCTAGTATAAAAGAAAAATAGAACTTACCTGTTTCAATGTTTCCACAAGATGGCTTTTCGGCATTTTTCCACTTACTGGTTCTTACTTCCGTTTTGAGGTTCATTAAGCACTGCGATTGTTCGCATTCCACAAGATCGATGTATTTTCGTCACTCGTGGTACATTTCTGTTTTTCCCACTTACTTTAACTTTAAGTTTATTTTTTCTAATGATCAGGCACAATCCACTTAGATGGGTTTGCCGTTTTTTCTCTGTTTCTTGTACTATTTTTTTTATGTTTTTAGAATACGAGCCGCACCTTCCAAGTTGATGTAGAAAAACTAAACTCCTTCTTCCATCACCACATACTTGGTTTCTTATCACTTCCTGTATCACACTGTACATCGGTCAAGTCATCTTTTCCAATCTCATCTCATATGTGTTATCGGTTGGCCATTTCAAGTTGTTCATATTCAATGTTGTATATATTTTTATCTTGGCAAGCAGAAGGGAAGTGTTTACTATATCCGTCTGTCCACAAGTGTTTCGAGTTAAGTATATTTTTCGTTTATTTCATGAGTGTTATGTGCCGAACTTTTCAACTATCTTGTTCTTATTATTCTAGCTATCCATTTGGAAATGGATCATTTTCTTTGATAGAAAAGTGCCAATGAAAAGAACGGCAGTCGATACATGGATTAAGGAATAGTTTTTTATTATCTTTACTTTAAGCTCCCTTTTCAAATGCATCAAAAATTTCTGCTTGGCCATATCATTAAATTTATCAATAACTTATCTGTGCCAAAGACCGTCAAAAAGTACTGTTCTTATATTAATGGATGAAAATATGCTAGCTAGAGGCACACCATCTGAAATGGATGTCGTCGATTGCTAACCTTCGTATATTTGTCGCATTGGCATCAAATAAAAAATTATCGGTATACTCACAGATACCATGATCGGTACCATAAATACTGAACCTCCGCAAAGAAGAACTAAATAAGTGATGGCACTGGTATCGCTTGAAGTTGGTGAGAGCCAAATGAAACGTAACGCAACTGGATCTTTGAATAAATTATCGAGAAACACTCTCGTCACTTAAACATTTTAACACTACACTGGTTGACATTCGACTTTTCCGTTACGGCGATTTAATACTTATTTTGTATAAATCAGTGGGGTTCTCGATCTTTCTTCCATGATTGTGCATAAATTGCGATGCTTCATATTTCAAGATATTGTCATGCGTCACAGTTAAATTAACTGCTTGAGGCGTTGTAGAGATAACATATCCAGTTCTTCGCAAATAGTCTTAATCAGAAAACTATTATGATTAAGAGTATTGGACTTCTGTTGGTTTCGAAAAATCTTCTAACTGCGTTGAATAACCACACGACTTGACTTCTATAACGCTTTCCTCGTTGATAATACGGCATATTCGTTACAATATGATAAGGGCAAACGATAAAGATTGGTTTGGTGGAATTGGTTTGTATTTTTGTGGTTGACCAAACACTTTATACACAGGCAATGGCTACTCCATATGTCAACTAGTCGTAAGTCAAGGTTTCCTACTATGCCTCAATGAACTCACAGCTACTATTATAACGGATTATTCCCTAGGAAAATCGCATGTAAGCTGAAACGATTAATACTTTTATTCGCTTCAATACGGCTTTCTGGCAGATGATCCAAGCGACAAAAAAATGATTCTTAGACGAAGTTAGGTCATTCAGAGATAACCGAGTTCACGTTAATATTAAGAATTAACTCATTCCAGCCTATATGGTACTGACATGGATAATGGGTTGGCCCATGTATTCTGCAGTGCAACAAAGGGTGTTTGTTCACACCACCGATTATAATTAAATGATGAAAATTTTTTTTGTATCCTGCTCTTATCGGGATTCAAACCTGATTCCTTTCATTCCAACTGCCACAGCTGGAACCACGAATAAAAACCATAATGCAACTCGTTATGTTTGAATAACTATGATTTGTATTTTGTTTGAACTGACGATTTTGATGAAAAGAATACCATACAACGGTCGGGAATAAATCAGACTTGAGTGATTTTTGTCCACAATAGCTGGTTCATTTATTTCAACACGTTGCAAAAGGTTGCATGTAATCTTCAACACTGAGCTGAATTATGGTCCAGAAGCTCATTCTCGAATAAAATTTAGTGACATCTCACATTACAAAGGTTAGGTATTAGACTATTTGAATATAGTCTCTCATAATTTGGTTTATAGATTTAACCATCGGTTGATACGCCACTGTTCTCTGACATGAACGTTTATGATACTGTTCTATGACAATATCAACGGAGTACCTCCCAACTAGAAATTCAAAACGACAAATGATAAAAAAAAAATTAATATAGAACAAAATAATATGAACAATATTTCTAAAGTTTCATATAGAATACACACACTAGATGAAATGCCCTAAAGCTCTAATTCGTCAAAGTTAATTATATTATAAAATATACAACATAAAAAGGGAAAATAGCGGCCAAAAAAAGGATAAAATATATGTTTTACATATTTAAAAGTCTGAATAATTCATACAAGTATTTTAGCACAAAACAAAAAAAAACTTTTTTGGACGTCATAAAGCATAAAAAGCTCTATAGGGAAATTTGTATTTTCCATTTTACTTTTATTTTCTTAGAAACTGTTGGTATGCCTACAGGGTTGATGTTAAATAGTTTTTGTGTTTTGTATACGTTCATTTTATGTTTATATATGAATATATTGAAAGCTCAATTCATAACATAAAGGAAATGTATTTTTTCTTTTTTTCTGCAAAACATGATACAAATATTTCCCCAAGATATTTTGGGAGCTCATCATAATATTGGATATCAAAAAACAAAAGTTTCATGTAATGATTAAGTTTATTTTGTAAATTAAACACAATGATTCATAATCTGTACGATAAAGATTGTTTTCAGTATATAAGAAAAAGCTTTTAAGGACAAAAATGTCACGTACGTGATATGTACATATTTTTGTAATATTGATCTTAAAATAATTGTATTACAGGTATGAACATATTATCTAGACATAATATATACATTCTATATGAAATATAATCAGGCGACGATATATATATATATATATATATATATATATATATATATATATATATATATATATATATATATATATATATATATATATATATATATATATATATATATATATATATATATATATATTTGAATTTAGAGTGTAATTGTAACATATTGCAAAGCTTTTAAGATGGCGATGAATAGGAACAACTAAGTAGAGACTAGAGTCGGTCGTTGGGCATTATTACTTGAGGATTGCATTATGATATTGAACATCCCAGTAGAAATAAAATGAGGCAATTTGATGGTCTGAGCCAGAGAAAAATTGCAATTTCAACAGAAGGATTTTCGTTACCCAGATAAAATTGTATAAGTGATAAAGGATGGATGTTACGTTTTGTCAGTAGGAATACATACAACTGCATTTAATAACGACTTGCCCCTACAAGTAAGATAGATTGAAAATATTCAAGAGACGATATAATTAATGTTTTACCCAAATTAATCATAAGACGCGCCTGCGAAGGAGAATAAATGTGTTGGTTTGTACAAAAAAGTTTGAATAGTACCAATTCCATCGAAGCATTGGCTATTTTCCATTTGAAGTTTAAATTGAAAAAACCAATGAGATCGAACGAAGATCTTGAAATAACGAAATTGTTGAAAGGAGAGATTTAACTTTAATTTCAGCGAAAAGGTGACAGAGCATTGGTGAAAGAACAAATTTTGAAGGTCCAAGTTCTCATCATTGGCGAGGGTTCCTATTATATTTTTTGTAATATGATAATATCCTTATATTTACATATGCTTTAAGAATGAAAATTAAATTCTCGAAGGGTGGCGTTAAATTTGTCACTCAAGCAGCGACGGCCATAATATCCTCGGAATGACCCAGGAAATAAGCTAGGATATTGAGTAAACTATACGAGTTGAAACCGAGACCTGTTTACGTTTCTGCATCGCATTGTGACTTCGAGGAGAAAACATGGGTTTATCGTAATAACCACAAGCGTACAAAATTATAGGACTGTCCTGGTCATGCGTCCAACACTACGGCCGTATCTAATGTTCATTGCTTTAAGGTAAACATGTTCTTTATTTGATGGAATGAAGTTGGTTAGTGTTTTATGAACGATTGTAAAATCGTATAAAATAAGTCAAAGAAATCGTTGTATAGCACGTATTCAATGCGTTTGGGACAAGTATTGAAAGATAAATACAGCAAATGGCAGCAAAAGTGATTTTTAACGATAATAATGTTGAGCCTCATGCTGCTGTAGTGGTCACAATAAACTTGGAAATATTGGAATGTCAAGTCCTTCTCCATTGCTATATGCTCAAAACGTTGTACTTCCTGCCTATCAGCTGATTAATACCACAGTGATTGGTTGATTAATGCTTCCAGTCTGTTTAGTTTCGTGGATAAACGATTACTTTATTCACGTTGAGATTTTAAGAATGCAAGAAGCAAAAACTTATCTTTTGATATATATATATATATATATATATATATATATATATATATATATATATATATATATATATATATATATATATATATAAACATCTATATATTTATATATATATATATATATATATATATATATATATATATATATATATATATATATATATATATATATATATATATATATATATATATATATATATATATATATATATATATATATATATATATATTACATATATATATATATATATATATATATATATATATATATATATATATACATTTAATTCCTCATTTTATACCACACAATAGTTCAATGGACAACATATAGAAAAGTGGTACATGTGTTAAAGTCACATTGATCTGTTTTTAAATTCAAGTGAGCAAGGAAGCACGAGTCGTTGCTTAATTGAGTTTTAAAATAGCTCTACGTGGCGCTTTAACATATGCACCACGAAAATCTATTATTTACATACCACCGTCGGATACATATCACCTTTCTAGCACCAGAGGCTGGCTTAATTTGAATAGGTTGGTTGAATTATGAAGTCTTTTAACCACATCTCTTCCGTTGATCAGCAAAGATTTTTGAGCCTGAAGAAGTGTTGAGCCTGAAGAATATGTTTCGAAATTTGATAAAGAGCCTTAGAATTCTTCCGGAGATTTTTTATTTTTCATGGACTTTCTTTTGTTATAGTTTTTGGGAATACGTAGAAATAAATTTTTACGATTTTGCTAGATTTCAATTCAAGCTTTGTATTCTTAAATACACAAGAGCATCAGAAGTCGTTGTCAAATATTTTATTTAAACTGAAATATCCATCAGACAAAACCGAGTTTGGGTTTCTTGTAAATGTAATACATCGTTGCCAACAGCTTCTCTAGCTTCTATATAGCATCACTGTATCTCAACAGATGTTGAGTTCAGTCACCGATTAACACTGTAAATATCGTAACGCGTTAATCGTTGAATATGATTTTAACTTGGCAAATTGGAACCAATTAATTTTCTTACAGTTTCTTATTATCTATATGTTGACACCAAGGAATACAAAATGGCAGGTGATCTGTGTCATCTAAAAATTGGTTTAAAAGTTTGATATACATATTTAAAGGACCAGGAAGCGTTACATGAATATCAAAGGATAGTTGTCAACGAAATATAAGCTTCCTGTTCGAATTAAATAATTTTAGAGTGAAAATAAAAACGCAAAATCGGGCACCAACTTGAGGTTATTTCTAGCAAAATGAGAAGCTGTTATTACCGTTGCATATATTGGTGGAACTTCCAAAAGAGAATCGAGTCTATCAAACAGACAAGTATATATAAAATGTCCACAAGATACAGCAGAAAGGAATCAAATAGTAAAAGATTTGAATTTGCTAGGAACAAACCTGGACTATTTAGATGTATCGAATTTTTATCAATTAACAAGCGTTGAATAAATTGTTGTATTTTTCAAAATATGTAAAAAATCGTTATGCTGGCACTTATGTGCCTCACTTTCCTCTGAAAGATCGCTTTCAGAGCTTTTCTTGTAACTGCAAACTCTCCTAACTGTTTTTTGATAGTGGTGTTCTATAAAGTTCTCAAAATTTCAAAGCGGCTTCTCTAGTTATAGAAACTATATCTGCTCGAGTCGAGAACGATCTTAATCCCCAGGTATCATGAGCGTATTACTAATGTTAGGTAGTTTATATTATGTCACCTAAAAAAGTCCTCAATTATAGTGATAGAAAATTGCTATATAGTCCTTAATAATACACACGGTCTTACATTGTTCAACGTATTGTTACGGACACAGGTGACATCTCTGAATGAATAGAAGTACTAAATGCTCGTATTTGGAAACCAGCATGAATCGCAGTATACAGGCGAAATAATAAATAAAAGTAAACCTCTACTATGACCTAGAACCAAGCCAATTGAGCATAAAGCAGGCCAATTGGGCGAACAGAAAGAACTGAGTTTCAGTAAGAATTGAAACAGCGATAAGTAAAAATCTGGTAAACCGATAAGAAGTGAAATAATAAGTGACATATGTAACATTACAGATTGGACTTGGTCGAGTAAACTCAGTCACATTAAGTCATATTAAGAAATTGGTACTTATCTGTTTCATGTGAAATATGATGTGAGAGACCACTTGAGGTGCCCATAGGAGAGAGACGAATCGATGGTCACGATTAAGGCGGAGTCGTTCAAAGTGAAGACTAGATGGCGCGGGTGATGTGCAAGACAAAAGCGTTCGAGAGTTTCAAAATGTCACGAAATCTCGAGCCGCTGTGGTGAAAAGTTCTCGGTTCGCCAACCATAAGATATAGAAAAACGAGTAAGGTGACTAGGCAAAATATAGGGAGAACGATTTGAACCATCAGAGGTGATGGAGCTATAAAACAACTGTATGACGGTGGATGATATTTGTGACCGTATCTAGACTCACTTTGTGTTAGAAAAAAAATTGAAAATACCAGATGTTTTTGTAATATTGTGGATGGTGTGTTTTGTTTTGTTGTGTTCAAGTCCAACTTGCGGTTTTGTTTGTTGTTGGCGGTGGAGAGAGGTCTAGAAACCCAATAAACCAAAAATAAAAACTCTAAAAATAAAAACGATAAACATTTATGTCTTTTGTGTTAGGGGACAATAATACGGTGGATTCATCGGCAATTGCATCAATTTACAATTGTTGAAATTGTCATTGGAGACACATATAGCGGTTACTTGGCTCCATCGGACATTGCGGCAGCGATACAGTTGAGTTTTCCTTGTATGTCCCACTTCCCGTTTATGTTTTTTTTATTTCCTCATATTTCACCCCTTTCCCTCCATTCCAAGGTATCGAACTGATTTATTTTGAGTTGCGTGGTGGTTTTTTTTTGGTATCAGGAGGTACCCTTTCCGAGTTCACTTCCTCAAACTAAGAACAAAGCCGAACACACGTGCTGGTAGACTGGCGCCCTACGAAAGTTATCATTAAGGTTTAAAAGTTAATGTTGTGATAAATAAATAATGAGCTTTCGTGAAAACATGGCGAAGTGGCATTTTATTCACAATCCAGTGATCTTACTAGGGTAAATCGTTACAATTGGGATTGTGATTAAAGAGACATCTAACTACTAGAGTTGAAAGTACCAGAACTGAAAAATCAGTAAAGCATAACTACAAGGGACACTTCAACAAGCTTTGTTAAAAGAAAATGCTGATCCAGATCAGTACGTGTTTAGTATTGGGGCAGCAAATGCCGGAACGACCATTGCTTAAATAATAAGAAATAAAGATACCGTATCATCTGGAAATTTAATTTGGGGCAAATAATAAAAAAATAATGAATGAATTAATGCAACACATGATGAATTTTTAAAAAAGAATTTTGTTAACCGGCCAATAAATTTGAAAACCGGACCAGAAACAATGGCGATCGAACAAACGAAAGTTCGCAATATAATGTTACAAAAATTTTGAAAGAACTGCAGCCTCCGACATTCGACGGAACGATTTCGTTTATCATTTTGAAATTATAATTTGAAATGGCAGCATTAAGAAATAATTGGCCCAAAGGAAAACAGGTAGCAGCTCTTATGGTGGTTCAGAATCCAAAATCTTCACAGTATTTTATATACGACTCCTAAGGTTACGACTCCTAATGTTCTACGTCCCTCAGTTATGTGCAACTAGTCATCACGCATCCAAGTTTAAAAGGTGATTATTTTTCTGGTTGCCTATATCAGAACTACCTCAACTGTTTGAACATTTTATCGGGTGTTAGTTGAGAATTGCCTATAGACAATTTACTTTGAATAGCAAGTAATGATCTATAATGATCGTGTAAATGTGAAAGCTACTTGAATTGTTATGTTACCTATATAAATACTGTCCTTATACTGAACACTTGAATACGATTCAATACCAGATTTACTTCCCAGAATCATTAATCTAAAACAAATTACGACAAAAGTCTTTAGCAAATATTCACTCTGTGTCTGTGTGTGTATATATGAGTTACACAAGAAGTCAGTATTGTCTTTTTTTATATCTTTCTGAATGATTCAAATTTGTTGTTGTTTGGAATATATATCTGTCGACAGCATAAATTAAATTAATTCTGACGAAAAAGTTTAAATTTATAAAAAGATTAAGAGTTTATACATAAATATTTATCTTGAGCTCAATATATTATATATAGAAACGACTTTAATTTAATAATTTCGTTTGGAATAACAATTAAACTGATTGTGTATACCACTATGCCAATATAAATTGTGTAACGACATAAAAAACTTAGTTTATTTAGGTCGGCTGGGATATGATTTATGGGATTTTTCAAAAAATTAGAAAAGACTAACTTAAAGTGGATAAGTCCCAAAATCTACATCCCAAAATTTATAGCTACATCCATAGATGTACGTATGGTTTGACTATAGTTGGAAATATATGGATCCAAAATATTTTTGATATACAGCAAATAACAAAATAATTGATATATTTATGAGATGATTTAGATTATGATAAGAACTTTTCTTTGAAAACATATATACCCAAAAGCTATGACAATAATATAAATGATGATGATGATGATGATGATAAGATTATATATCGTATTTATACATACATGACTTAATTTAATCCTCATAATAAACATATATCTTGTCTTCTGTATATCTCTCTAATATATTACATACAATTCGACTGACATATTGTGATGTCTATATATACCCAACATATGTGTAACAAGCTGGAATTATATCGATTTCAAAGTCTGTGTATTTTAGGCATAATACGATGGAACAAGATGTTTTGTACGTACTATGCCATGCTCTGTGCAAACTTTCCAACACTTTCGAACAATAAAAAAAAATTATTTTGCCTCAACTTCATCATGTAGAAACAACTATAATACATGAAGTTTACAAATTGTGCACACACACAAAAAAATCTAGCCTGTAAGAAATGAAAACTTGTATTGAAAAGTTTTTAGGAAAACTCGAGAGATTATAATGTAAAAAATTTGCTCCTCGGTTTATTATTCATATAGGCAACGAGCGATTGCAACAAAAAAAAATCGAATTTATATTTAAACCATGGAGTGTGCAAATAGGTTTATTCATGGCTGGAACAATATTATCCGTCTGGAAATTTTCAACAAGCCACTTCACAAATAGTTGTATAAAATAAAATATTAACCCCGGATGTTGTTAGAATGACTCAGACACAATAGATGGTAATGTTATAGAATATGATGGTTCTTGAATTTTGGTATGGGGCTAGATAATACAAAATCGCAGTTATAACTTTGTGTGTTCGTACTCTCAGTTGCAAATTATAATTTGTATCTCCTGATTGTCGAATTTATTGAAAGGCAAGTCTGGAATATCTAAACCATGTCACCGAGGTTGAAATATCACAATAAACCAGAATCGTTTCGCCATATAAATGAATCAAAGAAGAACCGCAGGAAAAATGCAGTGATTTTATGTTTCCTGAGTTGATACTTTCAATTTAATTGATCATCACTATATACACTGAAAAAAAAATTTAGGTAATAGTAAGAAAAACCGTGTTTAATAATAATATAAATTTGGGTAAAGAGAACATTTGATTATATTAACAAAATAATTTTTTTAAATTCAAATTAAAAAAACTTCTTAATAACACCAAAAAATTTTTTAAATTGGAAGTTGTTGATGACGTCATAATTAACGAATTAAAAAAATTGTTTATATTAAAAATGGTAATTATTTATATTTAAAAATATATTTTTAGAAATAAAAAACTTCTTTTTAATAATACAAGAATTTGTTTAAAATGATATATGCGACTTTGTTAATATAACAATACATTTTGTAATATTAATATTTATTTAAGATAATACAAGAAAAAGTTTGTTAAGTATATATATATATATATATATATTATATATATATATATATATATATATATATATATATATAAATATATATATATATATATATATATATATATATATATATATATATATATATATATATTATATATAAATTTATATATATATATACTATATATATATATATATTATACATATATATATATATATATATATATATATATATATATATATATATATATACATAATTTATATTTATATAATGCTCTATTTGGTATTGTCTCATGCATCACTGAGGTGAGCGAATGCGGGCACCAACAAATACAGCAAGTACTAAGGTTCGTTTTTTTCGGCAACAAGCCTCAATCATTAAGCGGGGGAAATCAGGCATCTCAACACAATTATTACATATATATATCCACATAATCCAAAAATGGAAACGAAATTCGCTTGCGGGAGCATCAGCGTTAAGCCTCTATATCGATCTGACATTAAGCAAAAACAAATTAATTTAAATATTTTATAAAAGTACTTCTGTAGTTTTACCATTTTGCAACCGTTAATGTCTTTATAATTAGACTATGCCTATTGAAATTTTGACGGTACTTTGACCATTTGCTCCAGCCACAACATAATGTGGTGTTATTTTGTAACCTGTCATTATTTTATAATAAAATACAAAATGCGATTAATATTCAAGATAAAATAAAATAAATATATCAATACTCACTTAATATTTATTAATGTTTTAAATAATTAAAATAAAAATGTTTAAACTTGAATATTTATCACTGATTATCACGTGCTTTCGTCTTTCTGGTTATGAGTGACATTATGCATTAGAAAACTTTTCAATTATTTCTTACATGTTGTAAATACTAGAAATTCTTTTGATAGAACAAGAGTTTGCAGTATTAAACAAACGTAATATTTTATATTTAAAATAATTTTGTTCAATAATAAAAAAATAAAAACTTTTTCAATTTTTTTGGAAACTCCAATAATTTGTTTAATATAAAAAAAAATTTTGGTAAGAACTAAAAAACAATTATTTAATACAAACAATTAACAAGATTAAATTTCATTTTTTAATACAACCCTAAAATTTTTTAAACCAAATAAAAAATATTTGTTTCAATAAACAATATTTATTAAATGTGAACAATTTTTTTTAACAAATCTATTTGTTCAATATGAACATAGTTTTTTTTTTCAGTGTAGATTCGATGTTTGACGAGATGGAAATAAAAAAATACCACAAGCTTCTGAACCCAATAAAAAAGCTCCAGAGCTACTTAATTCCTGAAGCCTTCCTGAATCAGTAATGAATTACTTACTTACACTGGATTCCATTCCATTGATTTGATGTATTCAATGCCGCTTCTTTCTGATTTAAAGCCCGCTTGTTCTTAATTAATTTTGCATTGATCTTAGTTGAGATTCTGTCAATGATGATCATGTTGAATAACCCTTTTTAATGTTGAGAAGAGAAACACCTCACTAATTTTTGCCTTCTCTTAGTTAACCTTCCTTCGATGACACTTTTAACGTCCTGCTCTATGAAGGACGAATTGTTGCTGGTTTCGTTATTGGTGTCTATTGACAAAGCATCCTAAATAATACAAGCAGAACACAAAGACCCTTTAAATTTATCGAGCTTTTTTAAGGGGTATAGATTTCGATACTTACCATAAGAACTAATGTAAAATTAACGATTTTTGATTCAATTTTAATGAATGAAAAATACTGTCAACAAAAATTATTTTTATATCAATAATTAAATAAAACATTTTCATATAACATATATGGAAATCAAATGAAAATACGAATTATTTTAATAGTTATAATAAAAATAAAAACGTTTTGATTTATTCAATTTGTATACATGTATATGTTATAATTGGTTCTAAACGCCGTATAAAAATATATAAAACGAGATCAATGACGTATGAACTACGAAAATGAAACCGATACTTCAGATGTTGGATAATAGATGGCACTTAATAACTTTAATAATATAAATCGTATTTATTGATATTTTAAAGCATATTTTTAATGCTATAATACGAAATACACAATTAAAATACTCAAACATGTAAATGAAACTGAGTACTTGAATAATTATTTGAATTTTTTTTATTTCCATTTATTTGTTATACTTCATGTGCTACATACACGATGGCATCATAAAAGTCGTTAAGTTTTTTAACAGAGTGAATTTTCAAAAAAAAATTATGTTTTTTTAATAAAATACATTTATTTAGATACAAATTGCATTTAACAACAAAACGGTACCTATAGCTTCGTCTACAAAGATTAATATTTCAATTTTATTTCATCAGATGAATTACCGAAAAAGTTCGTTAAAATGGAAATTATCACCATGACCATGAAAACGATTCTCCTCAGACGGATGTGAAGCATTTATGTATGGTTTTGTTCAACATATTAATTTATTATGTTGTCTAAGTTCTGGTTTAATTCATTTTCATGAGCACATCGAAACGTCAAACCGATTTTTGCCTGAAAATAATTCTTAGCGACAGTTTCACACTTGCAAGACTGTCTTAGTTTAAAAATGAGCGTTTCCTATAGCTTCGTTTAAATAATTTTTATTTCAATGCATAGAAAATAAATCATAAATTCAAACATTTTCTAATTTAAATACCCATCACGACTTTGTCAACTTTCCACTTCAGTAGGATATGAAACATTTATATGTGATTTTGTCTCACACTTACTGTCTCAATAAATTCTGTTTTTATTGCTATGTGCACATGTATACGCCTATACAGCACCCTATATTTCTACGCCTAGAAATTCCTATACAGCATTTTCGTCCGAAAAACTAAATTTCCATTACACTGAAAATTAAAATCAACATTGGACATTCAAAACATATAACTTCCGCGACGTACCATAAACCAAATCTCAGAATCACATTAGATTTTGCCGAAACTTTTAACATATGTACCATTATAGTCGGAATGATTATGTTACACAACGTATAAAAGCTTCCGCCGAAGTCAAAGTACTATTTAACGAACTAAATGTGTAATAGATTAGAACAGGCGCTCTATTTGTAGTAGATACTAATTTCCATTTCACCGTAAATTGAATTAAACTGAATGCCTGTCAAAACACATGATTTCTTCGACATATTATACCAATATCCTACACAGAAGTAAATGATTGGTAAGTGAGCTGAACGATTGTTGAAACACTAAAAGAGAACAAAAATAATAAATATGTAGGGAACAAACAAGTATATAGCCATCTGATTCTTCCATGAATCAGTACTTATACAAATCAAAACTCCAACAAACAAAACCACAACAGCAGAATTATATGTCGGTTATCCAATCCACAAGGAACTTCAACTAGTTTAATTTAATAAAATTTAGAATCGTTTAACACAGTGAACGATTCATCAATATACATAACCGTGGCGATCATTATCACGAATATTGATGTTTCTAAAATAAAATGTTTCTAATTCACAATTCTAAAATCAGTAGATAATAGTATTTAAACATATCACTAATCACATTCATATATGACATCATTAACATATTATTTATGCACAGGCCAAAATTGGTACAATATTAATTATTATTGATTATAACAAAAATGTTTTATTATATTATAATAAATAATTTATTATTTTCTACGGAGTACGGACGGGTATAACCAAAGCCCCCTGGATATATAAAGCCAGAATGAATACTCACTTTTTGAAATGAGCTTTATTTAGTGTATCAATAATGTACGTTTTATCATGAAACTCATACGAAACGTACAAATTTTTTTTTAAGTTTTTAGGTATTACAACTTAGAGCTTTAAAAATTTTATTTCATAAAATGACTAAGAAAGGATGAAATTAGATCTGAATATATTTCATTTTTTTCAAATCAAAATAAATCACGATCAAATTTAATTATAAATTGATCTAGTTTTTATAAATTGTGTGCTTTTTATTTCAATATAAACGATATTCTCTAAAATATATTCTATTCGCTCTAATTCTCGCTTGGTCGTACGACGAAAGTCAAACTCATTACTAAATAAATTTAGAAAAGTAATATTGATGAAAATACACATAATTGAACGCGAAAACTTAAAAAATTAATAATTAATTTATTTAAATGAAATTATGTATTCGAAAAAATTAACTAAAATCGAATTTATAAACATAATTCAGCTTAAAAGAAATATTCAACATGCAGTTGTCAATAAATAATATTATCAGCTGATCAATGTTTACATTTCAAAATGAACACAATAACCTAATCACAATTTCTATTTTGCTACACATTTATTCACAATCACAGCACAACAGTACACTATTTTCTGAATTTTGAAATACAGAGAATCATTAAAAAAGGTTTATTTATGCTGTATCAACATAAGAATAATATTTAATTTCATAATTATGCATTAAATTCAAAACCAATTTTCATAATGACATAAATGTCATAACAATGGGAGAGAGAGAATATTTTTTTATATTGAATGATAGTTCGATGAAATGCCATTACGATCGTTGCTGTTGTATAAAAATTTTGCAAGCCATTCATGTTAAAATCATACATGTGTGCATGTAATCATTAACTCTAGTTAAATGTGTGTATGAGATTTTGTGCATTGGTGTTGTTGATTTTATATATGAAAGCAAAACACAAATCACAATACAACTTAACATTTAATGAAATTGATTTGTTTGGTGTAAAGTGCCATTTTGATTTATTCTCTTTGTGAGCATACTTAAAATAAAATATAGTTCTCGTAACCTAACTATGTATCTGTCTCTGTTTACATTTTAAGTTATTAAAATATCATATTTTCATTTAATAAATAAAGGAAAATGGAAAAATAAATCGAAAAATGATCAGTCTCAGGATCTGTTTTCAATTGAATATAACCTAAGTTAAATTTGAACTACTTTTCATTCAAATATTTACTATATAGTAAAGCCTTACCTTTCATACATTTTGTATGAAACTGACGTTGATTTTTGTATTTTTTGTTACACTAAATAAAGCTCATTTAGAACATTCCTGCTTCGATTAATTTAGAATGCTTTGGTATAACCTACGAACATTTTGTTAACAATTTTTGACAGCAAAGAAAAAGCAAACAAAAAAATAATTTTTTTGTTTTTTCTTGGCTGTATACTGTACGAATGCTGTAGTAATAGTGTTGAAATGTAGGGGGATTTTCTTCTTTTTTTAATGACGTCACAACTTATTCATGTGTTAGTAAATAAAGGGTATAAACTTTTTAAGCTCAATTCCGATGTGTGCGGCTTGTAGATTTAGGAGCTTTGCTATTGAGGAGTATTTTTGTGCTGTTGGTAACGGCTTATTCGATAAGTTATTTCCATCTCTTTAAATGAGCTTTATCTTTTGCCCTTATATTTTGTGTGTACACTGAATTCCTGCTGTCCCTTGCCCTCTTCTTTAGTTGACCTGCTATTTCTACATATCTACGTTTCCTACAACTATTAAGTTGACGACGCCTTTAATATTTTTCTATGTATCATTATTTATCCAAGGTTTCCGATTTTATTCTTGATAGATGAGTATTTTCGTGGCAGTTTTGATATAGTTTTCTTCAGTTCGCTTCCATTTGTATTCTATACTGGTACTGGTAAACAGTCATACACCTCACTTAACGTTGTTAATTAGTTCCATAAAATCATGACATTAAGCGAAACAACCTTATAGGGGGTAAAGGAATTTATATCATTTGATTTCATTCTAACTTTTTCAACTGGTTTTCGTTTTTCACTTGCTGCTGACTTGATTTGAAATTTTGGTACTATCAGTTGGTCGCTATGTACGTCTGCTATACCTTCAAAATTCAAACTTCTTTTTGTAATATGACCAATTTGTTATATGCCTGTAGTCAGGTTGGTGTGGTCTGGTCCAATTTTGGTATTGAAGTCCTGTTTTGGCTTGCATAATTTTTTGTGGATTATGCCCTCGCCTTTTTCATGTTTGTCGCCTCTACTAAAGATGATCATATAATTCTCATTGCTTTTATTTGTTTGCCACTGTACTTCCATCTGATTTTACTGAGTCCTAGAATTTCGATGGGATAGCGTTTCATTTCCAACTCTACTAGCCTTGTTGATTGCTTCCGAGATCTGAGTTCACTATTCGTGTCCGTGTACGACAGATAGCATGTCTTAGTTCTATTCTTACACATCCGGGCTCTTTCGATTGCATTTGTCATTATGTTAATTTATTCTCTATAATGATCGTGGAGACCAATCCCTCAATTTTGAAGTAACATATATTGGCCACATTTCTTGTAATAATTTCATGGTGTCTCTAAAAGTATATAGCTGGCGCTGGTGAAACAACATGTCAAACTATTGACCTAATAATATTACACATATATATATTCACCCACATCGGGTGAACCATTTTGATTTTCGAAATAAATGGTGTAATAGCCTCCTAGCCCAAAAAGCACACCACAACGCAACCTAATAGCGAACTGATGAATTATTTGCAAGTTTTTTTTGTCCAAAAACGACGTTTTGTTTGTTCATTTAAGTGAAATGCTATGTCAGTCAGTCGTACCATATCACTATCCATACCATATGACTGTCATATTTCTGACTTGTTTTAATATTGAAATTATGCAAGATTTTGGTATTTACAACTTAATCGTCAAATATAGTAATATAGTGACATTTCCATTCTAAAATCCGTATCGAATGTATCGAAAATGCACCCAATTCAACTTAGAAACTGCAATCTAGCCCATAACAGCCGTAAATGCAATAGAAATGAGAATAATTAACTTTACTTATGCGGACTCAAGCAAAAAACGAATAGATAATTCCAATATCCGGAATAAGCAGTTTATGCACCTCTAATGGATTCTTCGGATCCAATTTTAATTTTTTTTACAAAATGCGTCATTTACAAAATGGATAGAAAAAAAAAATCGAAGAAAAGTTAGATGTGTTGGTGACTAGTTAGATGTACTTTGTGTCAATGCAGATTGCTGGCATTGACCAACGTCAGTATAGGTGGTAAATCACGTTAACCGAACCGACCTCAAATATATTTCTTCAATATTGCACCAGTAAATTACTACAATTTGCAGAAAGCATCAGCCATTTGTAGCAATTGATTTTTCAAACTATTATAGGCTCAAAATACCATCACCAGATTTGAAAGCAGTTTATCAAATTTATGATGGAAAATGGAAGATGGAAAATTTAGATGAATTTTTCGACCGTAAAATACCACCACTATTCTGAAAACTATGAACTAGGTACTAATTTTTTCAACTTTAAAAAATTGGTTGAGGATAAGAAGGTAACGACTGTTATTTCTGAGAAATAAGTAAAATAATTAGCTTTACTTTTCCAGAATTTACTGGTTACCTTATTATTACTGAAGCAGAAATAGTCAAGGAAATAATTGAGAAAGCACTAGCAGAGATTGTACTAGATAATGACGATACAGTAAGAGAGCCAACAATAAATTGATCGGGTTTTTAGATTCTCATTTAAGAGGCATTCGGATTTAACAGACAATCAGCAATACTGGTCTGGTCGATCCCCAATTTGTCTGTTATATCAAGGTTTTACTGTATATTAATGCTATCGCTTAAGACCTTGAAACAACTCGAGTTCCGTGGGGAATGTAAGTTCAAGTAAAGCAGCTAGGACTTTGGTCTGATCTATATCGATTGACCTTCGAACCTGCTATTTTATGAATCTTTCGACCTTAAAGAAATTGAATTTAAGTTAAACTGTTTATAATCGAAACAGTTTTCGGTAATGATCAATTTTTATTCACTTGTGATATCGATTTTCCAGCCCATTCAACTGCCCACTCAATGTAACGCTCTGAAAGCTATATTTATTGAGCTTTATTGGTCAAAAATGCAAAATAAACTTTTTTGCGGTATACTTAGCAGGCATACTAAGCACTTTAGTAGTACTCGACCATTGTGCCGCAAACCCCTAGAAAGAAAGCATAGAAAATCTAAATCAAAACCATTAACATCACCAAAAGCTCTTACAACAACAGATATATCGAGAAAAGAATCCACAATTAACATCATGAAGCATTATTACGTAGAAACATATCAAGAATTGTATAGGATAGCAAACGATCTTGTATTTCACGAACAAAATTGAGCACGACCCTTCAAAATATTTTGGAAATTATGCAATTACGGTCTTTCCAGTCAGCAGTAATCGACATACCATCAGGAGAGTACACCAAGGCAAACTCCATCCACATCCTGACAACAAACCAACGCCACGACCAACTCGAGCAAATAATTGGTAACCTAGAATCCATGCAAGATACACCCTACATCACCAAATGAGTATTGCTGCCTTATTTAGGATCTGTAAAAACCATAAAAGTCGAAGAAACGATAATCTTCGAACTACAAATTCCGTTGGTGCAAACAAAACCGATTATATAATATAACACCGATTGTTTACACATCATCAAGTGAAGAAATCATGGGCCGATCCATCTTCCATGAAAGAATATAGTAGTATAGAGCTTTGCAATGTGTTTACATAAATACAAAAATCTGTATTCCAAAACTATCAACAAACACTTTGCTATTTAAAAATTCTCTCCCAAAAAGTGAACTGAACGGTGTGAAATCAGTTTCAAGTATAGGAGCGAAAACAGAATAAATTTCTGGATAGTTCCTGGTTTGGTAGGCTATGTGGCTTAGTAGTCCACCACAGAACCCATTGTCTGAAATTTATACATCAAACGGTTTTAAATATTAGAACAAATCGTCATAAACTGAGCACAACTGCAAATTATAAAGTATCCGTTTTAACAGAAGCTCTGGTCCATGGTCTTCAAGTCGAGCTTTTCATACATTTATTATGCAACAATAATCTTCCCAGACAAGTGTGAATCGGATGCTTATAATAAACTTATTATAAGGCTCGGTTTCAATACCACACCCTGTATAAATATATAGGCAACACAGTTTTGCAACCTAATCTGCTTAAACGATATTTTACAACATATATTGTGTATGTACATATATGAAACCTCAAAAATGTTATTTAATCAGTGTTCAGACCTATTAATATGACGATCAATTGATTGTCACCGCAGTCATGATAATGAGAGCTGAAAATACATTTAAATCCTCAATTGGTATGAATACGAACATGTAGACGTACTCGTATACATTATGCATATTGCTGTTTGTTCATTATTTGTTTAACAAATTTTCCCGATTGAAAATCCATTTCCATGTACGAGTACGTACATATATATTTGGTTTTGTTATCTCAATTGAAAAAATATAATTGTCATGGGACTCATGCAGTAAAAAAATAAAAGTTGAAATCATGTCACGAGGATTTAAAGTTCACATATATTTTCCCGTATATGTACACAATTTTCGGTTCGGTTGGTGTGCGGCAAGGGATGGCTGTGTCGTTATTTGAGGAATCTTTGTTTTGTATAAATATGTGTTTTGAATTCCGAAAAATTCAATTTTACAAATCGGAAAAATAATATTTTTACTGGGGATTTTAGCCTGTATATATAAGGTAAAATGCGTAAGTAATCTATATATACACAAACACACACACACACACACACACACACACACACACACACACACACACACACACACACACACACACACACACACACACACACAGATGGACGAATTCGAATTGGCTGGGTGAGATGCAGGCTTCGGGAACGAATTACGTTAACGCGTTGCTTAAGTTGTCTTGAATATGGACACGTATAGCAAGAGTCTGCAAAGGTGAGGTTGACCGAGCCGAAGTGTGCTTCAAATGTGAAGAAAACGGTCATGTAGCCAAAGCGTGCGAAAAACCACCAAAGTGTGTCCTATGCAAACCAGACTGCGCAGGTGGCAACAAGCATCCTTTGAGGAATATGAAGTGCCCAGCGTACAAAAAAGCGCTGGAGATTGTAACTATTCGCAATGATTAAGTGTGTTCAAATAAACTTAAATCACTGTGAAGCGGCTCACGATCTTTTGACGCAAACAGCGAGAGAACAAAAGGCGGATGTGGTACGTATAAGTGAGCAGTACAAGACTCCTACTGGGAATGGAAACTGGGTGGAAGACACGGCATGCAAGCAGCCATCTAGACCTGTGTGAACATTGCCGTTTGAACTCAAATATAACAGACAACATGAAGGGTTTGTTCATGCCAAAATTAGGGGAATTTATTTTTACAGCTGCTACATTCCACCAAGTGCACAACTGCAAGAGCTTGAGGAAGTGCTCGATCATTTAACGAGAGATGCGATGGGAACAACGCCCACTATCATAGGCGGTGATTTCAACGCGTGGGCAGTAGAGTGGGCCAGTAAAAGTACCACTCCAAAAGGAATGGCAGTACTAGAGGCACTCGCAAGGTTGCATCTAGTGCTTCTTAATCATGGAAATGTGGACACATTCTTCAAAGGAGGATGTGGCTCAAAAGTGGACATCGCCTTTGCGAGCAGGGCCCTTTCCAGAGTAATGCAATGGAAAGTGGCTGATGTCTTTACTCACAGCGACCATCAAGTCCTAATCTATGAAACCCGAATGCCGACTAGATTTCACTTAAGTCATATGTGCTTTGGCGCGGAAAGCACAGGAAAAGGCTGGACAGTGAAAGAACTGGACATGGAAATGCTGGACTTCATTGTAAATAATATCAAAGCTCCAAAAACAGATGCAGTAGATGGGGCAAAGCAGTTTGGGAAATATCTTACAAAGGTCTGTGATGCAACAATGCCACGCAAAAGGAAAGGGAATGGACGAACTGCGATATTCTGGTGGAATGAAGCTATTGCTAACCTGCGGAAAGTCTGTTTAAAACTCCGCTGGAAATGTACTCGTCGAAGGAATCACACGAAATATGAACAGATTCACAGTGAATTCAAGGGAAAGCGTATAGGACTTCAAAAAGCAATCGCCAATAGCAAGAGCCAATCGTTTAACCTACTCAGAGATGAAGTACAGAACAACCCATGGGGCAGTGCATATAGGATTGTGTTAACCAGATTCAAGGGAATACATGCAGTAGCACCAGTATGCCCGGAAATTATGGCCAGGCTAGTGTCTGGTCTCTTTCCTCATGAACTCTCTTTGCCTACTCGCGTGATGCAAGTTGATGACCAAAGTATTCTTGCGGTCACTGTTGATTAGGTCATACAAGAAGCATCGAGAATAACTACAAATAGCTCGCCTGGGCTAGATGGTATTCCAAACATTGTGATAAAGACTGCAATAAACAAAAACCCTGCAATATTCAGGGATATATATGATGCATGTCTGAAGCAAGGTATATTTCCTGAGCAATGGAAACATCAACGACTGGTACTGATCCCAAAAGGTGACAAACCACTGGAGGAGCCATCATCCTATCGGCCACTTTGGATGCTGGATACAGCAGGAAAAGCATTTGAAAGGATAATTTGCAACCGACTTGAGCAATACTCTGAAGGTGACAGTGGTCTCTCTCAACGGCAGTTCGGCTTTAGAAAACAGCGGTCTACCATAGATGCAATTAGCTTAGTATGTGACTTAGCGCAGAAGGCGTTAGCGGGTGAAAGGTGGCTAGGCGGTAAGAAACAATATTGTGCTGTTTTCACTCTATACGTCAAAAACGTATTCAACTCTGCTAATTGGAGTAAAATTATGCGTGCCTTAACGAGATGCATGTTCCTGAGTACCTTATCCGGATAATAGCCAACTTCTTTGAAGGAAGAATTCTAATATATGACACCGAGGCAGGACCCAAGACATACAATATCACAGGAGGCGTCATGGCACCTCTCTTGTGGAACGTCATGTATAACAATATTCTCAAAGATCGAACGCAGCATGACACCACGATTGTCGGATATGCAGATGACATTGCCATAGTTGTAGTAGCCAAAAATAAATTAAACGTTGTCCATAACTGTAACCAAGTGATTGCAAGTGTTAGTTTATGGCTCAATAATGCAGGGTTGCAGTTAGCTGAACAAAAAACGGAGGTTGTATTGATGAGTAGCGTGACTGTGGTAGAAACCATTGAGATTCAAGTTGGAAATCAAACGATACAATCGAGTCCATACCTGAAATACCTTGGGGTCATCTTGGATCACAGGCTGAATTTTAGGGAGCACTTGAAGTATGCTGGTGACAAAGCCAAGCGGGTTGGAGCCGCCCTTGCAAGATTGATGTCAAACATTGGTGGACCGAAACAGCCGATAAGGAAACTGTTAGCTAGTGTAAACACATTTATTTTCATGTACGATGTGCCAATCTGGGCACGAGCTACCAGAACGCCATCTTACGTCAGAGAAATAAGAGAGGCTCAAACACTCAGAGCAATAAGACTTGGGGAAAACCAGTACACACGCGAGGACGTACAAGCTTCAAGCATCAGAGAATGGCAAGATAGATGGAGAACGTCCATGAAAGGACGTTGGACTTTTGCGATGATCCCTGATATATGGGACTGGACCACCAGAAAACACGGTGATGTTAATCACCATCTAACGCAGCTGCTATCGGGGCATGGTTGTTTTCGGGAATACCTGTACAAGTACGAACATGTGAACGACCCAAATTGCCTCTACTGTGAGGGTAAAACGGAATCTGCAGAACATGTTCTGTTGGAATGTGTACGATTTGAAGAAGAACGTCACTTGATCAAACAGTATACACGTGAGCCAATAACGCTTCATGGTCTCGTAAAATACATGCTCTGAAGAAAACTGGAATAAGGCGAGCCTGATCATTGCCAGCATAATGCAGAAAGTCAGGCAAGACGAACGAAGAGCTGCCATGTCTGCAGCAACGTGACACCACAAAAATACCCAATGGACCAATCGTGACCTACCTATGAGTGAGCTATTAGCTCTTCCCTGCCCTGCGAAGGAATGCCTTGATTAGTGGTACCACAGGGGTAAAACAGGACGGTAAAAGGGAGATGGTTTTACCCGGTAAAAATCCGGTATCGTTTGGAAACACGGGTTTTCCAATGTTTTTATTAAAATTTCCATCTTCATACGTAAAACAAAAAAAAAACACACACACAATATGAACAAAGAGCGAACATAACCACAAATTAATTCTTCTTATATATTTAATTCAAACAAAAACACCAGTATATAGTCTTAAATGTTTCTTAATTAGAAAATAATGATTAAAACTAATGTTGGTCCATTCGCATAGATAGGCAAATCCAATTAATTTTCATTTACTCGCCGAAAGTATTTGTCTTTTTCCAGTTAATACTTTAATGGGGCAAAAGGAAGAGATAAAACGTAAGAATAATATATACGATTAGTCGATGGTTTTTATGCTGCGGTACAAAAATAGATCGTGTTCTTGGTTATGTAATTAATCAGTTAGCATTTTGTTATCCGGTGAGCGATTGTAGCTATTTAGATATAAATGTATACGAATATTTGAATTATGAATTTATTCGCACCTTTTGTTTGGTTTATGATGGACGATTTGAGAGAAGAAATTATTGATTTCGGACGTTTACAATATTCGTCTTGCAAAACAGTAGGATTTATCTTTCCGCTTATACACTTTGGCAGACTTAATTGCACTCATAGAAACGCGAATTTTTAACTGCTTAACCAATTTTCACAAGACATTATTTCTTGCTAGCTACGGATCAAACCTTATCCATGGTTCAACTACCAAGTGGTTCGGGCTGTGTGACACTGAACATAGTCATGCATCAAAATGAATTTTTTTTCTTCTAATTATTTTGGTTAGGGTATTATTGCTCAGACCTTTTCTGCGGCATCCCCCAGGTACGAAATAAAATCCGTTTTTAACACAAGCAATATGCCAGCCTATATAACATATAACAGCCATTGCTGAAAAAAACAATGAAAACTTTCTCTTCCACCGGTTGTTCCTACTATGGGCGTATATTCTGCACTTGTTGGAGTGCGAGTTACTTTCTTCAAGCATTATTAAAATCTCTACATATTGACTAACAAAAACATCTCAATATCAAATTTAGGACGTCAAATTGATTGTGCCTCTCAGATGTACACCAATACCGGTATGTATGTCAGCTATGATGGAAGTTATAAGCTTCTTGAACCACTTTGGCTCATATTTAGTTGACAAGCAATTTTTCGTTAATTGCGTCATTAAATGAAATTAGACAAGATATGTACAGTATCTGATAAGTGACTGATGGCAAATATATCGGCCAATGTGGTATTATATAGCAGATTGCAGTACGATAATTGTTAGTTTAACCTTAATAATTTATGGGTTGTAAAAAATATTTTGTTGATAAACATTATTCTAGTTTGTGATTATCGCTTATTTTTTTCTTTTAAATAATTAAATGTAGTGTGTTTTTGATAAAATAATAATGTCCTGCTGGGTGGACAAATTGTTAGAAGTATAATGTCCATCTCAGTGGACATAATTAATTTTGTCCACTGGAATGGACTTTTCGTTGCAAAGTTTGTATTTTTATTACAGGAACAAGATTTAATCTTTCATTCCAAAGCTGTTTTTGTTAAATGTAAACCATGTCTCGAGGTAAAAAGTTGACCGAAGAGGAAATATATGCTATAATGATGGAGAGTTCTGATGAGGATGAAATGGAATTTTTCACAGAACCTGAACAAAACTCCAAATTAACTCGCACTACCAGAATAGAAAAGGAACAAACAGAGAATGAATTAGACAACCAAGAAAATTGGGAATGTTCTGGCGATAACACAAATTCTTCTAATTTAGAATATTTTGAAATACCTGCGGCAAATTCTGATGACCAAGAGATAACCGTTGTTGCCTTAGCAACACTTAATGGGGTTGTCGTGATCCAGAATGATGTAGATATACAAATACTCGATTTTACGAAAGTCGACTCAATTATGAGTCTAACGGCTAAGAAAGACCTACAATGGAGAAAAAAAACGGATGGTGTTGAAATTCCATACGAGCCAAAATTGCTAATTGAAGATGACAGTGCCGAGATAATTGGCGAACATTCACCTCTTGCATATTTTCAAAGATACTTTACCAATGGGCTTTTTGAAATTATGGCATCTAATACAAATATGTACGCTATGCAAAATAATATTGCTTTTAAACCGACAGACGCAATCAAAATTATGCGGTTAATGGGAATCCATTTATTCATTGGTGCAACCAAGATACCCCAGCTTAAAATCTACTGGAATCGAGAGATCGGAATGGACTTAGTTTCAAACGCAATGACACGCGATCGCTTTTTCCAGCTAAGGACGAATCTACATTATGTTAATGTCCTAGATATACCAACAAATAACACCGACCTGTACTATAAACTGCGGCCTCTGATAAACACCATAAGATTTCGATGCAAACAACTTCAGTTAGAAGAAAATCTCTGTGTTGACGAGCAGATGGGATCCCTTTTAAAGGAAGACTGTCAGCCAAGCAGTACGTCAAAAATAAACCTAAGCCTTGAGGCATAAAAATGTTTGTATTGTGTGGGAAGTCGGGACAACCGTATGACTTCATCTTGTACCAAGGGTCAAATACTGGCTTGTCCGAATACAATTTAAAAAAGTTTGGTTTTGGGCCGTCTATTGTGCTTCATCTTGCAGCAAGAATAGAATCAAAAGGTCACAAAATTTACTTCGATAACTATTTTAGAAGTTACTATCTGTTTGAAATATTACAGGAAATGGGTATTAACGCTGCTGCACGGTTAGAATAAACCGATTCTTCAATCCACAATTTACAGACGACAAAGCTTTTAAAAAAAATAAAAGAGGATATTATAAAGAATTATCTTCCAGAAATAAGCAGATAGCAATAGTGAAATGGTTGGAAAATAAACCGGTACACATCGCTTCTAATTTCGTTGGAGTTGGGTCACCATTAACCTGTACACGTTGGGATAAAAACAAAAAGAAACATGTGGAAGTACCGCAACCTGAAGGGATCAAGAAATATAACGAGTCGATGGGAGGAGTCGACCTACTCGACCAACTAATTGGGTATTACCGAATATTTGTAAAGTCAAAGAAATGGCCGTTGCGCATTACAACCCACTTTCTAAATTTTGCTTGTTCTGCTAGTTGGATTGAGTACAAAACCAATGCCGCCAAAAGAGGGGTTCCCACTAATAAAATAAAATCATTAATAGAATTTCAATTAAGCTTAGCTAAATCTCTAATGACGATTAGTAATCAGGCAAATAATTTTCGAAAACGAGGACGCCCAAAAGCCGAAGAATTATCAGAACCATCGCCTTATTCATCCCCCAAGAGGGCTCAATTTGATACAAGACCATATGTTGACCTTCGGTTTGATTGTGAAATTCACTGGCCCTTATTTGACAGCAAAAAAGATGCCTCGCGTTGTAAATTAGAAAATTGTTTGAAAAAAACACATGTTTTGTGCAGTAAATGCAAAGTTCATTTATGCTGTCTAAACGAAAGAAACTGCTTTGTCAAATTTCATACGCAATAAAGACGAGCAACTCATAGGAAATTAAAATTAAATTTGAATTGTAATTTATTGAATTGAATAAGTTCCTTAATTTGGCTGTTTTATACGCTTCTTTTATTATTATATTTCTTATTGAGATCATTTTATATTTAGTATTAGTATTTATATTGTAAGACTGAAGTAATTATTTTATTTTATTTATTTTTAAATACAATTAATAAGAACTCCACTAAACATTTTTATTTTGGTTGCAACACTTGAGTCAGAATGTCCATATGAATGGACAAGTCTGCTAGGCCTAACTAGATTAAAAAATTATGAATTTTTTTAGCTGTATAATTTTAAGAGCTCATAACCTTTCAGATCAACAAACTAAATAATTTATAACTCTTCTAAAATAAGCTCAGGTTTGAAAGGGCTAACATTGAGAACACAGTATTTCAATTTAGTCGGATGATTGAGCTCGATTCCAGCCTTTACAAAAGTTTCCAGCTATTATAAGCTTTGTATATATCGAGAGATTCATCTGTCTACAGGGAATGTATCTTCACTATCGTCAAAGAAAATTGGTTGGTCGAACGGCCAAATCGAGTTTTATTTTCATGCAAGTTATGAATAATTTGGTGAGGAAGACGTTCATTACTGAATGATCACAACGAAAACGATGTTGGACTTGCAAAACTATATTTCACAATTATGAGAACGTATTCAGAATAATTTCTTGACTAAGCAAAAGAGATAAGTTCAGATTTTGGTGTTTCATTATGTTTTTCAAATTAATTTTTGTAAAATCCAATAGACTAAGTAGCCTTCATTATAATGAAAATTTACGACCATGTTAAGATTACAAAACTTTCTAACTTTCAAATAAATTTTATTTCTTCGGAGTTTTGTGGTTAGAGAGAAGGGCTGCAAACGATTCTGACAATATTCCATATTCTCTCATTATGATTGTGTGTGATCCATTCGGAATATTAATCGAAATGAGCAATCTATGTACAATCGAAACATACATCGAGTATGACTAAAGCTACGGCTAATCAACTGCATATACATACAAGTGCAATTTGATTTTACTGAGTTTTCGGTTTTATAAAGCGATAAATAAATATTGGTTTAAACTAGTTCAAAGCTCAAGCAAAAATTAAATGAATTTGCCATGGAACTTTCTCTGTTACTCGCCATGAGTCATCTAAAAAGTATTGGATCGTGGAATGAACGAATCAAAATTTTCCCAGCTATCCAGGTTCGCTGTGAATTATTTCGTTCTTTTGTAATTTGAAAACAACTTAGTTTGTTGTTGTGTTTAAATCTTTGAAATAGATTTTGTAACTTGGGAACTCTATCTGCACTGTATTTTAAAGATTGTGTAGAAAAAATTCTTTTTGATAGAGGGTACTTATGTACTCATTAATATATGTGGTTACCAGCTCATTACAATATTAATGGCAACGAGATATCTTACTTTCTAACAAATACTGACTTTCGGTTAAAGCCCGTTCATTAAAACTTTGCTGGTAAGCAGCATATCGAAAATCAATTAAGTTGAATTTTAAAAAAGTTTTGGTTAAGAATTTAGATGATGATTTTAAGTTCATCGAATGGACCTACCTCACGATGAACTATATGATATTGATGATCGATGCACTATGTGACAATGAGGTGGCTATTACATATACTATGTGTGCAACATTATTTGAATTTTGATAGATCTTGTATACAAATATTTCATTCATTATTTGTTTACTCTGAACAACTTGCATATGTCTTTTGGTCAAGACTGAAGATTGTTATATAACAATTATGTAAAGGCATCCCACAATGAAAAGATTACAATTAAAGGACTTCCATATTTTTGATGCGAAAACTATATCTATTCGTAATTAGGTTTAACCAACCACCCTAAACTCTTTCTTTATCAAAAATATTCCAATTGCCTGGAATATTGAGAAAAATTGATCTCCCAAATCAATAGATATATTAAATTTAAAAGAACATTATAGAAGCCAACAACAACCGCAACATGAAGTGGTGCAAAACATAATGTTAAAAATTATGTTTAAAAAGCTCCGTAATACAAAATTCTAAAAAGCTTAAACAATGAGCTTTTAAGTAATAATTTGCTACCTTCAAGATTAACGCACTTTACAACTTAGTTGTTGGGGCAGCCCACTTGCTATTTATAGCTGTGGCTTTGTTTGATTTCCCACGTTTTAACAGGTTGCTGGTTGTGGATTCGTCGATAAAAACTCGAGAATGAATAGATTCGAAAAAGAAAAAAAAATGTGATTTTGATTTTTCTATTGAATTAAATTTGTTGTGATCTCTTTGAATTACAAACTCTTTGTGTCAAAAAAAATATATTTGTGCATGTTTGGGTTGTCATATTTGCGTTAATTAGTAATTAAAGAACGCATAAATTACTAATTAACGAGAGTACGCAACCAAAAATAAGTAGTACATTTTGGTATGACGTATAGATGACAAAGTTGTGATGGCTACCCAAAATGTCAATTTCACAATTTGTTCACAATTTTGGGACAAGAAAGTATGAGTTAAATTGCATTATATAGTATTTCAATTATAATCAGTGGCTCGAACAAGTATCTACCATTTTACTGATTGATTTTAAAGTTTCATAAGCTTTAATGAGTTTCTTGTTTAAACTAGATTTTGATTAGAATTAAAGCTACAATGATTTAAAAAATTAACGCATTAAAATAGTATTTATATGAATTCATTATTTGACAACAACAACAACTATCGTTTAACAATGACAACTATCAACATTTTGATTGATTTAAAATAATTTTTTGATAATGAATTGTTTTTGTAGCATTTTAAATATATTTTGGTAAAAGCTTCAGTATTAAGATTTAAAGTTTAAACCTACTATGGAAAAAATTATTCAGGATTTAACTTTTTTCATATGAGGATGGAAAAGTTCATACATTTATCTTATTGTGTCTTTGAGCTTTTTGTAAAACTAATATATACTTTCCGTGAAAATCCAAACTTCTAAAGAATTTGTTGCAATTTCCACGAAACCACGTAATCATAAGCCCTATGTATGTCCAAAAATACTTATCTCATTCAAATGAGAACAATAATCTGTTTGGGTTAAAAATTTAAGAGCTTTACTTCACCCTTTTAATTTTATGAGGTGTGAAAAAAGTTTTTAATAGTTTTAACATTAAATTTAAAAGTTTTGAATTAATATCAAAAATTATGGATAATTTAAATAATTGATACATTAATAAACTCATCAATTTTTATAGATATCGTACTTCCATAGAGCTTTCCGAAACAAAAATGTTTCAAAATGTTAAACTATAATATCATACTAAGGACGGATCGTAAAGTCATACTTGCCTGTCAGTTTATACTTAAACTACACCCTATCTCTTCAAAGAACTTTTTCTAAAAGCTTTAATATTAAGCTTTCAACTAAAAATATCATAACCAATATTTTAATAATAAAATTATTTCTTAATATTGATACTGAGTGTAAGTGCATATTTGTTGTTCAATTTTCAGAAGCTTTATTGAGCTTTCAATAATTTCGAATTTTAACTTTTCCCCATGTCAACATAGTTGTTGAGATTACAACAATAATTATTACAAAAAACTGCGGGTGAATAACTTACATGCTGAATAGCCATTATTCACACATAATCTTTTTCATTTGCATCTCGTTTTAAGTAACTTGAGTAAGCATTGCATACGAATATTTATTCTCACACAGTTTTTGTTTAGCATTATAAATTTCTTATTTTCTATTAAAAATGAAATGCTGACTAGGCTATTTAGATAATAAAATCATGTATATAAACCGTAGAATTATTAAAATAAAGGAGAATAGATTTAAATCATCATAACGTTAAGTTTATTTTCAATTCAAATTAATTTAATTCAGTGTTAAATTAACATGGTCCTTCGAGCCTAAGAACAACGTAAAATAAAAGTGAACTATTAACCAGCAAACAACAACAGCCAAAAACAAAATATACAGTCCACGAACAAAAAGCTATTGAACAACTAAATAGCTATTAAACAACTTAAATACAAATCAGCCAACCAACAACAGGCAAAATGGATGAAGTTCTACAAAAACAAGAGGAAATAGCAGAGAAGCTGTTTCAACTTTATTCAAATTATAAAAAAGACAGAGAAGCCAGGAAAACCATCAGGTATCTCGAAGCCAAGATAGTCGCATTGAAAACATTATATGCCGACTACAAAGGCAATGATGACAAAATACGACAATCGGTTCCCCAATTAGAAGGAACAAATGAGTACTACGAACAACGGAAAAAGGTTTTAGATACGTATACGACCTTCATCGAGGAAATGCGTACCCGACTTCATAACGGTGCGCCATCCACACCAACGCTACAAACAACCAGTTTCAGCTTCAACCCACCTGACGGGATGGAGAAAGAAAATACAGAACAACAAGATGATTCAACAACAAAATATAAACCAGCAATAGAAGAAAGTATATCTCCCAGATTATTAAAACAACAAAATATAAAAATGCGGAGTTTATACAAGGAAATAAGGTCAACACAAACCAAGCTGGAAGATGGAGCACAAGAACCAGCCCTAAAGCTTGCCTTATCGCACATGGAAAAAGCGATGAATGGAATAATAGAGCTACACGAAACAATATGCTTAGAAGCAACAGATGTCGATGAAGCAAATATCAAGTACTTCTTGGAAGAACATTTCGATAATATAAAGAAGGCATACGATGACATGGCAATAGACGTCATAACAGCAATCAAGCAGCAACAAGCTGGTATCAACCACTCAACTGAAATAAAATTACCACAAATACAAATACCGTACTTTACGGGAGAGTATATGAAATGGATGGCATTTCGTGATGTTTTTGAGAAACTAGTACACAACAACAAAGTACTAACCAACATACACAAGATCAGCTATCTAAAACAATGCGTTAGCGGTCAAGCTGCTAAACTAATAAGCCACTTGCAGTCCATAGGTGAAAACTACGAGGATGCGTGGAAAATCATCAAAGACAGGTATGATAATCGCAGGGCGATTCTTACAAAATATATTCATACCTTAATGTCACAACCAACGATCAACACGGAATCAGCTTCAGCCCTGAGAACACTTTACGACACGACCAACGAGTGTTTACATGCGATCAAAAACCTAGGAGTTGATACAGATTCTTGGGATCAAATAGTGATCTATGTCCTCGAAAAGAAATTAGATCATGATTCACACAGAGCGTATGAGATGACACTCAAAAATTCAAGAGAAATTCAAACTCTAAAAAACTTCATGAAGTTTCTCGAAACACGTTTTTCGGCACTGGAAGCAATTTTACGGGAGAAATCTACAAGCTTTCGCAAAACTGCAGTAATACCGATACGAGCAAGTTCAAGTGGAACAACCTTTTTAACATCAAACCAAGCTCCAACATGTGACCTATGCAAGCTAAAACACCAACTATCAGATTGTGTCAAATTCAAAGGAATGAACATATATGAAAAAAATCAGCTTGTAACACTCTTACAGTTATGCAGGAACTGTTTGAAAAGCAATCATCAGCTACCTGATTGTAAGACTGTCCAAACGTGCACCATATGCCAAGGCCGGCATAACACGCTATTGCACAATCCGAAGAACGGAAATTTTAAAACAACCACTTCTACGTCAACAAGTCCAGGAAACACATCATTACACACCACAGAGAAGAAAAACAAAGAACAACATGTATTACTCGCTACAGCTTTGTTCAAAGCCGAAGCTGAAAATGGGGAGGAAATCACATTAAGAGCATTAATCGATCAAGGCTCCCAAGTGACTCTTATTACGGAAGAAGCATGCCAGCGACTTCTTGTAAAAAGGTCCAAAATCTACGCAAAAATAGATGGACTAGGAGCAAATGAAACTGGAATTTCGAAATCGAGCATAGAACTGAAAATAAAGTCAAACTGGCCATCTACATTCTCGACAACGGCAACAGCTTTAGTCCTCAATAAAATAACGGGACTAACACCGTCAAGTAAAATATACAAGAGTCAGTACAATCATGTGCATCATTTGATGTTAGCTGATCCCAACTACAATGTACCAGCTCGGATTGATGTTCTAATTGGAGCAGATGTATTTTACAATATCATCCTTCCTGGAGTATTAAAAGGGGATGGTACTACACCTGTTGCACAGCACACGGAATTGGGATGGATTTTATCTGGCCCAACAACAAAATTATACCTCACATCATCACCGAAAGTTCTAGTGCTGCAAACGGATTTAGAAAAACAAATTCACAAGTTCTGGGACGTATCTGAATTTCAAGAAAAAACAGAATATTCGATGGAAGAAATTCAATGTGAACGATTATATAAGGAAACGACAACACGAAATGCAGAAGGACGTTATACAGTGAGGTTACCTTTCAATGATGCGGCAGAAGCATTAGGAAAATCACGAGGTCAAGCAGCATCAAGACTCCTACAAATAGAGCGTAAATTGATTAATAACCCAGCAAAAAACGATTATAAAAGTTTCATGAACGAGTATGAATCATTAGGTCATATGAAGTTGACAACGTCTATGAACAACAACGTTGAAGGAGAAATATACTATTTACCTCATCATGCTGTTATTAAAGAAGAAAGTACTACTACAAAATTGAGAGTAGTATTCGACGCATCTGCAAAAACCACGTCGAAGTTAAGCCTGAATGACAATCTATTAAATGGGCCTATATTACAACAAGACCTGGTGCACATTCTAATGAGATGGCGCACTCATAGAATAGCATTCTCAGCCGACATCGAAAAAATGTTCAGGCAAATCAAAATGCACGAGAACGATCAAAACTATCAAAGAGTTTTGTGGAGAGACTCATTTTCTGAACCCATAAAGGAGTACAAGTTAACAACGGTTACATATGGAACAACCCCCGCATCATATCTGGCAATAAAAACACTACAACAACTAGCGGATGATGACGTAAAACTTTTTCCCAATGCGGCAAAAATAACAAAGCAAGATTTCTATGTCGATAATGTAATGTCTGGAAGTGAGACCTTAGAAGAAGCTAAGGCAGCACGAGACGAACTGATCAATTTGTTGAAAGGAGGAGGTTTTCCGTTACGAAAATGGATCAGTAATGAAACCTCACTTTTAGAGGAATTACCGTCAGAGCTAAAGGAACTTGGTCCAAGACAGATTCAAGAAGATGACAGCATAAAAACACTTGGCATATTGTGGTATCCAGTAACTGATTCATTTCAATTTAAAATTAAATTCCCGAAATCAAACAAGCATCAAACAAAAAGGTCGTTTTTATCGCAAATATCAAAAATTTACGACCCGTTGGGATGGCTTTCCCCAGTTCTAATTATCCCTAAAATAATGTTTCAAGAGCTATGGCTACAAAACTTATCATGGGATGATGAATTACCATCAGAATTCGAACAAAGGTGGGAAAAGTTACGACACAACTTAAGCGCAATAGAAAACATCAACATACCGAGATGGAATAATAGACTCAAAACTAACATCAAATACGAACTTCATGGATTTGCCGATGCTTCAGAGAAAGCATATGCAGCTGTCGTTTATACGAAAGTAACAACATTCGACAACAAAATCATTACTACTCTTATAGCAGCAAAAACAAAGGTAGCTCCAGTCAAAAGCAAAATTTCACTTCCAAGGTTAGAACTTTGTGGAGCACTCTTAGTGGCAAAACTATTGGATCAAGTATCATCAGCCATGGAATTGAAAAATATACCATCCTTCGCTTGGACCGATTCAACAATTGTACTGGCATGGCTTAACAAGCCACCAAGCAAATGGAAAACATTCGTCGCTAATAGAGTAGCACAAATTCAACAACTTACAAAAAACAGCAAATGGTGCCACATTAATTCTGAAGAAAATCCCGCAGATTGTGCCACAAGAGGTTTAAATCCAGACAAGCTCCAGGAGCACATTCTGTGGTGGAAGGGACCAGACTGTCTAAATAAAGACCATTCAAAACATGGACATCCAAATGTCGAAACACACTTAGAAGTAAGATGTCACCTAGTTGCAGCTCCCGAGATAAAGGAAGCAGATGAATACATGAAACAATTTTCTACTCTAACTCGCCTATTACGAGTTACATCCCTTTGTCGACGGTTCATCACGAAGAAAACAGGTCCAATCACAACAACAGAATTAAACGAAACAATGAATAAATTAACCAAAATGGTCCAAAAAGAAGAATTCGGGGTAACGGAAGCTAATATTGAGCAACTCAAAGGTAAACATAAATTGGTTTCCCTTTACCCATTTCTGGATAACAAGGGTATTCTAAGAGTTGGAGGAAGGTTAGAAAACACCATTCTCAACTTTAATCAAAAACATCCTGCAATTTTACCGGCAAAACATCATTTCACGTCACTGATAGTTGACAATTCACATAGAAATACAATGCATGGAGGAAAAACTTTAACATTAGCCAATGTCAGACAAAAATTTTGGATTATCAAGGGTGCCAGAACAGTAAAACAACAATTACAAGAATGTGTCAAGTGTACGAGACTGAAAATAAACATGTCGCAACAGTTAATGGGAAATTTGCCAACTGTAAGAACAACAATAACGAGGCCATTTACTAACACAGGCATCGATTATGCCGGACCGATGGAACTAAGGGTATCAAAAGGACGTGGGGTAAAGTCACATAAAGGATACATTGTTATTTTCGTATGTTTAAGTACGAAAGCGGTTCATCTAGAAGTGGCTAGCGACTTAACAGCACAAGCATTCATAGCTGCCTATAAACGTTTCATTGGAAGAAGAGGACCGGTTAAAAATCTCTATAGCGATAACGGTACGAATTTTGTATCAGCAAACAAGATATTAAAACACAATATTAACTTACAAGCTGCAGAGTATAACGAACAAATATACAACGAATTAACAACATCCGAAGTCAACTGGCATTTTTTACCCCCCCATTCACCACATATGGGAGGACTTTGGGAAGCTGGAGTAAAATCAATAAACTACCATTTAAAACGAACTCTTGGAAACACAAGGCTTACATTTGAAGAATTTACAACGACCCTTATTCAAATAGAAGCCTGCCTAAATTCTAGGCCACTATGTCCTATGACTGAGGATCCTGAAGATTTAGAAGTATTAACTCCTGGACACTTTCTCATCGGAAGTGCCTTATTAGCGCCACCGGAATCTAATGAAACAGCCATAAGTATCTCACACCTATCAAGATGGAAATTGTTAGAACGATTGCAGAACGAGTTTTGGAGAAAATGGCGAGACCAATACCTAAGTAGACTACAACAACGGCCAAAGTGGGTCGCTCCCAAGGCCAACCTGGAAATTGGGGATCTTGTAGTCATAAAAGATGAGCAGCTCCCCCCAACACGATGGGCACTAGGAAGAATAGTACAGACTCATCAAGGAAAGGATGATTTAGTACGTGTAGTAAGCGTAAAAACAGGCAGAAACACGATCAAGCGACCAGTGACAAAAATCTGCAAATTGCCTATTGAAAATATAGAACAATTGAAGCCGTTAAGTCCAATAAAACAACCGCAAGAGCTGCAACAGAAGCGAACAACCAGATCAAGCAATAATTCAAACTTCTTGCTATACTCACTTCAAATAATCTGTGTAATGGGATTAGTAGCAGCAGGGACAGCGCCCAAATTCAACATAACAAGATTCACTGCACATCCTGGTATTTACTTTGATAAAATCGGCCAGGCCAATTTAATCAATAGCGAATGGAGGATCATAGCATACTACAATTTAACAACGTATTGGGCAGAACTAAAACATCTCGAAGAAACCACTCGACAGTTACACGATTTTTGCGAGAACAGATCTTACATCGATACCAATACTCTCCATGTACACGTAAAAGACCACTGCAGGGGAATTTCATATCAAATTCGAAATTTCTACCTTGAATTGAAGGAACAAAACGAGATACTAAGCACTCTGGGAAAAAATGAAAATTCTCGTCAACGAAGATCACCGTTCGACTTTGTTGGTACAATAGCCAATGAACTTTTTGGTGTACTCGACCAACGTGCTGGAAACCTCTACAAGGAAAACATAGAACATCTAAATCAAAACCAGCAACATCACCAAAAGCTCTTAAGACAGCAGATATCAATAGTAGAATCCACGATCAACATCATGAAGCATGATCATGAAGAAACAAATCAAAGGTTCCAAGAATTTTATAGGATAATAAACGATGTCATATTTCACGAAGAATATATGGACATGACCCTTCAGACCATGTTGGAAATGATGAAACTACGGTCCTTCCAATCAGCAGTAATCGACACTATCAGGGAAGTACACCAAGGCAGACTCAATCCGCTTATCCTGACACCAAACCAACTCCGCGATCAAATCGGGCAAATAATTGGTAATCTAAAAACCATGCAAGATATACCTTATCGCCAAAAAGGTATTGCTGCATTATATAGGATCATCACTGTAAAAACCATAAAAGTGGAAGAAACGATAATCTTCGAAGTAAAAATTCCGTTGGTGCAAAGAATCCGATATTCATTATATAATATCATACCGGTGCCCACACTACATCATCAACAGTATGTCTACATCCAACCATCTTCAAGCTATCTGATGATATCAATGCAACAAGATCAATACTTACCGCTCAGTTCCGAGGAGTTCAACGCTTGTACATACCTTATGGAGGAATACCTTTGCAACACACGTCAGCCACTCTATGGATACAATTCCAATATAAGCAATTGTGAAATTCAATTGCTTAAACAGGTTGATGAAATACCAACAAGTTGCCAGATATTCACGAGGACTATCACCACCATATGGATACCGTTGCACACAAATAATGCGTGGATCTTTGTAGTAAGCAGCAGAACAACTGGTAATATAATTTGTGAAAATAAAAGCGATAGTCCGCCAGAATCAACCACAATAATAATTAAAGGCGAGGGAATTTTCGAGCTACATCCAAACTGTATACTAAAAGGGGATTCATTTACAATCTCAGGATATAAAACATTCAGCAGTGAATATAAGCTTCCCTTTGTGCCCCAGTTCAACTTAAGCGAGAAAATAAATACAACACAAAATATCCTGAACTTAACCACAACATCAACAATTCCAGGAATCAAGGCTATTGAGAGCACCATTCAAAAACACAACAATTTATTGGAGTCCTCCATAGATAATGCGAACTTCCATGATTACCATCACTATCTTGCAATATACTTATTGATACCAGTTTTATTAGTTATAATCGGTTGGTATATAATCCGAAGAATACAAGCATTGGCGCCACCAAGAGAAGTACATCAAATAGAAGCTCTCCCTCCACACTAAACTACTATACAGCATATTGATCATTCCGATCAATGACCCGGGAATATGTTGAGATTACAACAATAATTATTACAAAAAACTGCGGGTGAATAACTTACATGCTGAATAGCCATTATTCACACATAATCTTTTTCATTTGCATCTCGTTTTAAGTAACTTGAGTAAGCATTGCATACGAATATTTATTCTCACACAGTTTTTGTTTAGCATTATAAATTTCTTATTTTCTATTAAAAATGAAATGCTGACTAGGCTATTTAGATAATAAAATCATGTATATAAACCGTAGAATTATTAAAATAAAGGAGAATAGATTTAAATCATCATAACGTTAAGTTTATTTTCAATTCAAATTAATTTAATTCAGTGTTAAATTAACATAGTATTAACGTTACAAAAAATATCAAACTCATTGTTATATTTATTTTTTTATCCTTAGCTTAACATTGTCAACAACTAGGTAGATGTGTAAAAAATGTAATGTTTGAACCAACATTTTGACTGATTCAAAATAAATTATATAATGAAATACTTTTGTAGCTTTCTAAATATATTTTAGTAGAAGCTTTATTATTTTAAGTCTAAATCTTTTATGAAAAATGTCATTCAAGCTTTAGCATTTTTCAAATTAATGAGGATGGAAAAGTTTATACATTTCTGTTATATTGTTTTTGAGCTTTTTTTAAAACTGAAATATTTTTGACAAGCTTTTGCATTAAATTTAAAAAGTTTCGATTTTATATCTGAAATTATGGATAATTTAACTAAAAGGAACAATTAAGAAGTTCATCAATTTTTATAGATGCGTACTTCCATTGAGCTTTCCGTAATAGTAATCTTTTAAAAGACTAATTTATTGTAGTATCTTGACAACAAATCTCTATTGGATTGGAAAACAAAAAAATTTCAAAACGTTAAACTTTTCATGAAGCATTTTTTGAAGGCACATTAAGTTATTTCTTAAAGCTCATATTAGAGGGTGCAAAAAGTTGTATATCTGAATGCATACCAACGACGGATCGTAAAGTCATACTTGCCTACTTGTAGCTAAAACTACCAACCATACACCCTACTTCTTCAAACAACTTTTTCTTAAAGCTTTAGTATTAAGCTTTCAATTAGAAATCTCATAACCAATATGTTAAATAATTAAATTATTTCTAAATATTTAATAATGAGTAAGTGCATCAATATATGTTGTTCGATTTCCAGGAGCTTTAGTGAGCTTTTAATAATGTCGAATTTTTTCCTTCTCCATGTCAACATTGTATTTACGTTACAAAGAATCACCAATCTCAACGTTCTAGTGATTTTTTAATCCTTAGTCATTATTTGACAACAACAATTGTAGCATAACGTTGACAACAACTACTAATATTACTGTGACAATAATTCCCATATATGGAAAATTTGATCTCTACAAAAATAGTTTGAAATAAAGCTGTATTAATTCTTTGACAAGTTTGAACCAATTTATTTTATAAAGCTTAGGTAAAAAGCTTTTAAGTATAAGTTTTATACCATACATTTTTGAGAATTTAGGCATTTTGTAATATTTGTAGATTGGGTGGTTTTTCATTACCTATATAATTATCTTTAATTCTTATGAGCTTTTATTAAACCTGGAACTTTATTTGTCTTTGAATTATTTTGTTTTTTAATAACAAAATTTTCTCAATTTAATTATTTGACCCCAACTATTAGCTTGACAACAACCAAATATTGCAGTGGTAAATTTGTTTCTGGAGCAAGAAAATTTTTATTGATTCCCAAATTAATTTCAATAATATATTTATTTGATTTTATGAATGAAAAAAAGTATAGAGAGTCATGTTTAAAGTATAGAGAGTATAGAGTCAAAGTATAGCGAGCTTGTTCCTTCAGAATCTCGTTCTTGAAAAAACCCAAAGTAGAGAATCAGACTGAACCATGTTAATTGGAAAAGATGCTTGTACAGTGTCGAGAACAAATCGAGAACAAAGATTGGGTTAAAAGGTGGAAGATGTTGACCATCTGATATTGCCTATCCGTAATCCAATCAGATCATGCATCTTCCGCAATGCAAGTTATCTAGCCAGATTCGAAAGTGAATGAACATATGAAAATGAGTAGTAAAACAATTTAAAATCAACAACTTGGAATAGATAAGGATACCCGGTTCTCTTTTAAAACCTTTACATGACCTTCAAATTTGACCTCAGATTTTGTAAATAGTCTCATCAATTTAAATGAAAAAACCGAGTTCTGACAAAGGTTTACGTGTTTTTTATTCATCTGAGTCAATATAATAAAACTTGTACAACCCTCAAGGTTTAATGATTAGTTTTTTTGAAAAGTTTTGCTCCCATGGAATTTGATAGTGTGCTTTCACTTAATTGAAAGTAGAAAAACAGCAGTTCCAATCATAAAATGTTGAAGATCAATATGTATAGTTCTGAAGATATGCTACATCATTTAATATCCATATTAATTATCAGGTGCATCAGGTGATTATAGAACAAGAGGTCCCTGAATTGATAATGTTAAACTGATCATTCATTCAGATCATTGAGAGTAATTTCATTATCATTTGTCTAATTGAGAATATCTGGGTGGGCATTGATTTTATCTGCGCAATATAAAGCATGGCTGATTACTTTAGACTACAAACGCACAACTTTCAATGATGTTAAAGAATCAATAATTCGTGCATCGTGTGACAAATTTATGTGCAATCCATTACCCTAATGTTAGAAATTAACGATAAGATTTGGCTTTTTGTTGGCTTCGAACTTCCATTTACACCTAGCATAATCAAACACAAGTTTTAACATGTAAGAATTATAAGAAAAGTCACAACTGTGGTTAGTCGGTCACGTTCTGAATGATAATCCAAATAATGGCTTTTTTAAAGCTTGATCCATCAGTTTTAAAAGACTTGGGAATCGTTATCTAGAACGATGGGTTCCAGTGGTCAAAAATGGTGTGAGGTTAAATGCTGCAAGTGTTACGCTATCCTTTGAAACAGCTTCGTGCCATTGTTCACATTGCTGGGTATTTTAAGAAATTTTGTTCGTTCAATTTCCAATGAATGATTTTTTTTCTCCAAAAGGTAATTTTGTTGCTTTATTCTGAGCGTAACTGTATAGTGAAATCAGTAAATCTGTTCATCCCGACAGGACTCAAACCTTTTTCTTGTCATTTAGGATTTTTCTTACCAAAGCCTAATTTTTGTTGATATCGCCTTATCTCTTTTGGAATAAGCTTCCCTCACCATCCTTTCCAAACTGCATACCCATTCGATCGAACCGCATATCTGGTAGTTGTTCGACTTTATACATAGATAAAAGGCGATTACTCTTTGTGATCGTCTATGACCCAGTACTAACAAACATCTTTACTTTAAGACTTTTCGTTTTTCCATTCGAGTATCAATTCGATGCTACCAAAACTTAATGTCCTTCGTTCAAAACTCAATACGAATTCATTTTTTCTCATAAAGTCCGTACCCAGGAAGATCTCATTGACAATATCCGACTTCGTACAAAAATTGGTTGTTACCGATTCGTATGGTTACCTCATTCCTAACCTTAAAAGCTGCTCTAACCAATGTTATATGAAACTGGTTCTATCATCTACTTCACCTCTAATTTTGCAGCGGTCACCCTTGACCAGTTATTGTGATACTTTTGATCATATGCAGTTTTTCTTCTCGATCGGTACATTACTACTGTCTGGTTGTCAACGGGACATCGACGATAGTGTTCGAAAAAATTCTCTTTTCTTTTATCTTATTGGTTAATAAACGATAGTCTCTAGAAAAGTTTACTTCGAAGCCAACAATACCTCACGACTTGTATGTGGATCTCCTACTTCATCGGTGAAACCATCGATCTTGAATCAATCCGTATACTCACGCGCCTTGTTGTAGAGTCTAACATGCACTAATCTACGTTATCGGCCTCAAATTGTTGGAGCGTCTGGCCCTACGACTCCTTTTCATGTAACTTTCTTCTGTGGTCACTCCGGATTTTCACTCCAATGCCAACATGATTTCCTCGTAGTTCGACACACTTCTTGCAGTTTTAAAAAAATATACTGATTGAACTATATAGCTAAATTTTTCTTGTAACCCGTGGTAACAATAAAGAGTTGTATATTTTCTTCTTAAAATGTAGAATCAATTCACCTCGCTCAGTGTAAGAAATTGTTCCAGTTCCAACCTTTTTGTTGTATGCTTTGTTAGGTTGTTCTGTGTTTGGCAAATTAACGGCTGTATTTATGAGCTTTCCGATTAAAGCTTATATCTAAGGCAATTTTTCATTGGTCAGTTAATTGTTTGATACTTTGTTACGGGCAGTTGTAGGGTATATATAATCCTAAAAATACAAGAGGAAGTGTTAAAATTTACTCTCGCATTATAAAATAACCACGTGCCAAAATCTTAAAGTACTGAATTCGGAATGAATAACTAAGAACAAAATTTTCGCGTTGAATAATTTAATATTCCCTTGTGGCATACACAGCATTTAGAATCTCCCGATGATATACATCCTTAATACCGTGGATAATACATCATAAATTCTTTGAAACATACACCACACACTCTGATGATGCTAAACCGCATGTTAAATATTTTAATACCCATCATGAATCATATATATGTATATGTATGGCGTTACGAGTGCTTCTTTGATTTTGTGTTGATGTTAAGCCGGCTTTAATATTTTATATCTTATTTACAAGAAAATTTTGAACACGAATATCTGAGGGATTACACAACAAATTTTTTTTTATGTGTAACATGAGAGCCACTCACAAAGTGGAATGTTGCATAAGTTAATATTTTTGGAAATTAATTGAAAATTTATAAAAATAATTTTCTAATCAAGTTTTTTTTTACATATATATTGTGAAGGAAATTAACCAATAATAATTACCTGAGGGTATCATAAAAATGTTATTTTTGGATTAAATTCGATATAAAATTGTTGGTTTTCGACATATAGTCAACCACAGAACATGTAATTATGTACAATATATATTTGGGCATAGGGACACACTATACATTGGCCCTTTCAAAAATGTGTATATTAAACAGTTTCGTAATTTAATTAATATTAATTAGAATCTAAATTTAGACGCGGTTGTGTAATGTCATTACTTACTGAGTGGATTTCGCATAAAATCGTGGTGGTGTATAGCACAGTCCAGTTGTTAAAATCAAAATCAGATTTCTTCGAGCGATACAACATACACATGTTTGTACCATTGTTAATATATCAATTTAATTGGAAGACATAACAACATCAGTCCAACTGTACTCTATATATATATATATAAGAAATATAAAATCAAATCTGTAATATCGTCTATAATTGATGTTCAATTATACGAACAAGTTCTTATCTCCAACGACGTGTTTCTATATATAATATTCTTAACAATTTTATTTCGATTCTTATCTATCGTATATACCATGTAAGAAATCTTGCTGCTCTTTTATATAATAATCCGATAATCTTAATCTATATATAGATAGCTATATATGTGTTCTTATCACACTACACCATTACATAACATATAATAGTTTTCTTAATCTTTCGACGAGTATCGAAAAACTATTTTAAACATTTCGATTCAATTATCGGTTCATTGTGTATATAGACTCAGTTTGAACATTGGAACTTTAAAGTTTTTAATTAAATGGAATTCTCGATGTGTGACGTCTTTATACGTTTAACCTTACGTTTTTTTAACGTCTTTATGTGTGTGAGCTTTTTTGACACAAAAACGAAAGAGAACCCAAAATCTATACAAAACTATTTGAGCTTTTGAGTCGGTCAAGTCATTTAAGAGGGTAATGCTGTTTCTTCTTTCTTTATTTCTCCACAGGTATGTACACTACAAGGTAATGCACACCGAACTAATGCCTCTTAGTGATAGTTCTCGTAAGGATTTTATTGAACTGACGAAGTTTCTGAGATGATTGGAAGCTGCCCCAAACGGAAATGAACTAATTCGGTTCAAATATTACTCAAGCGACTTCATCCAATTCATCGATATTGAAAAGAGTATGTTAAAGTCAATTCAAGTTTAATTGCTTTTTCGATAAGCTTTTCATTTTGGCCCATTGATTTTACAATTTTGATAGAGACGATCATTGAAGTTTTACCAGATTCAAAAATTTTAATGTTTGCTGACGACCTAAAAATATACAGAATTTTTGAGAACTTAAGCGATGCTGAGAAAGTCCAAGAGAACTATGCGTTGCATTAAGAACAAGGTGATGCTTGTCCTTAATATATGTAGGGCTTTATTAAACGATGGACGGGAGATATTAATGATGCCCAGTATAGACACCTAAGAAGAAATGAGTCTTATACATTTGCATAGAACCTACAACTACAACGAACAGATGAACATAACGTGGAAAAGATTTAACCAAATAAACCACCTCTTCAAGGGATCGGACAACACACTGTAAGGTGTGTGATGTTGAAAGACATTGAATAGTATTTTGAGCTGTTGTGATTCGCTAGACCAGATTCGATCTCATGATGACGTCATTGAATAGACTGTGTGATCGAATAGATCAAAAGTCCATCTCATCAGCCATAAATATGCGACCAGTTAAAAGAAGATTTTTCTAGATAATACTATTGTGAGAAGTTATTTTTTTGGGAGGTTATGTCATATGATATCGATGTGTAATGTACGCCAATGTAAAGTTTGTGATGCTGGAAGACTTGGAATGTATTATGAGTTGAGTTTTGGTTCTTATAATTTGACTAGGTTGGTTTTGATCTAATAATTACGTTCATTAAATAACTTATCAGGTATAAGATGCGACTGGACATGATGTTCGTACTATGTTCAATTCGTCCATCGGTTCAGTCGTGATGTGACAGTGCTAGCGAATTAAAAGAAGTTAACTCGAAATATCGATTTTGGCTACCCCTCTGAACATTACTACCTCCCACGCAAGTTAATTTTAGTTCGTTTCAGACCAAAGCTGAAACAGCTGTACAGACCATTCCACACAGTCCAAATTATCGTCGAACAATCTTACGAATGGAACTCATCACTATATCTACTATTCGTGGACTTCGAACGTGCATTCGAGAAGTGCAATCTGGAAAACACTCTGTTAAAAAGGCATCCCAAAAGACTATCTCCACTACTGTTCCTCATTTTACTGGATAGTGGCATGCGCAAGCTAGACACCACATCACCAAACGTAATTTTGTAGGATCAAATTAGGCAGCAAAGCTACAAATGTTGTGAGAAATAGCACAAGATGACGGGTTCAAGAAAAACAAAAGCCTTGAGCCTGGTCACAAGCATTAGAAAAATTCGTATACCTTGGCTGTACCGTATCAAGAATAAGCGGAACGGAAGAAGCCATAGACCAACTCATCTCCAAAACGAGAAAAACTTTCATACGTTCTAGAATGTATCCGTCCTGTCAAGAAACATCAAGATACAAATGTTCAATGCCTGTGTAAAATCAGTACTGTTGTATGGATGTGAAATGTGAAACATACGCTAGAAAATCACAAGAAGACTCTCAGTGTTTGTGAATAAATGCCTTAAGCGATTGAACAAATTCTGGTCAAATAAAATCACAACCGAAGAATTTCTGCGACAAACAAACTAAATGGAACTTGAGAAGGAGATCAGATTGCGAAAAAAACCAAATGACATAACCAGGATGTCATAAGAATGAAACCGCGCGGAAAAAGAAAAGTTTGAAGACCAGCAGTGACCTGTAAAAAAAACGGTTCAATGGGAGGAACTAACGAGAATATCCCCAATTAAAGTTCGATGGTCCAGTCTCGTAGACGCCCTTTGTTTCTAAGAATGGAGATAAAGGGGGTAAAAATGCATTTGGTTGCCTGATTTTCCCGCTTAGTGATTAGGCTTGTTGCGACATAAAACGAACCTGACTACAATATTGTATTTGTTTGTAAGAGATATGCCTCTTCCCCTCACATAAGTGGTTTGGCTTTGTTGCAGCATAAAGTGGACTTTCTGGTAACAACTGTGCCTTGAGAGAAAACACGAAACGGACTGCTACCAAAAAATTGAGAGAAAGTGTCTAGACAGTTCAATTGTGAGAAGTTAATTTTTACCGTGTTAAAGGTTGTGTCTTATGATAGGCTAGGTTAGGTTAGAGTGGCTGCCAATGCATACTTAGACCATTGCCGGTCCGTTGTGATACCACAGGATCTTTTTCCTAATATCCCTAACACTCTATTGTAACCATCCTGAGCTACTAATGTAGCGTAAAATGTCCCGCACCTTACTATCTGCAAGATCTGAAAGGTTGTGCATTACATACCTACCCGCAAGTGTAAATCTCTTCTTAGTGCCAGTGCAGGGCAAGAACACAGGAAGTGAACAAGCGTCTCTTCCTCCTCCTCATCCATGCAGCTTCTACAGAAATCATTTGTTTCTAGACCCAGCCTTCTCGCATGTTCACCGAAAAGGCAGTGTCCCGTTAATATTCCTACTATTCTTCTTAGATCTCTTCTCTCCAGAGAAATTAGGGTCCTGGAGTGATTCAAATCCAACCTTGGCCACATTTGTCTCGCTCTCTCGCATGTGAGGGTGTTAGACCACCTCTCCTGTGCTGAAGCTTCCACCCTTTTCCTCATAGTTAGTCTAAGCTCCGCTGTAGGCCTCCCCACATTGGCCCTTTCAGGCTTCAGCTTAAGAGTTGTACCTTGCCTAACTAGTTCGTCTGCCCTGCAGTTACCTTTGACGTCAGAGTGACCGGGGACCCAGATAATCTGAATATTGAAATGCTCACTCATCTCGTTAAGAGACGAGTGGCAACCCAATGCCACCCTAGACTTCAACAGTACTGCTTCCAGCGACTTGATAGCCACCTGACTGTCCACATAAATCTTGAGATCCCTCTTGGATCGTTATGCCTCAACCAGTTCAAGGCTTCCTCAATCGCTATTATCTCCGCCTGTGTCTTATGATATTGACGTGTAATGTTCTGTGCTCGTCGAGGCTACCAATGTAAAGCGTGTCATGTCAGAAAACTTTGTAAATTATTGTAAGTTGGTTATTATAATTCACTAGGCCAGTTTGAAACTGATGATGACTGCATTGAATGATTGTGTGATCGGAAAGATCAAAAATTCAACTCATAATCATATGCTACTGGACTTGATGATGTTCGAACTGTGCGAGTCGTTTAGTCGTGACATGACAGTGCTAGCGAGTTACAAAATCTTAACGCGGAATATCGATTTATTGATTGATTTGATTCTGATGTGATGTCAATTATACTTCCGGAATTTTATGGGTTACCCTTAACGCTATAAAAGAAAGTGTAAAGTTGACCATTGCAAGAAAGGAAGTTATAAATGTTAGACACCTTACTTGGTTGAATAGGGCTGGTCTTTGGTATTAAGGCATATAGTAAATCCATTTAATTATCGGTTCATATACTCAATTCAAATATCGGACCATTTGAGCTTTCGCTTAATTAAAGATAATCTCGTCAATGTGTAAACTTTGAATATTTAATGGTTCTCCTTTTTAGTGCACACAACCCTTTTAATGAAAAATTAATAATAATAAAAAATAAATAAAAATTCCATTAAAATTAAAAATAAATTTATAGGATTCCGCGACTAAATGAGCGAAACGGCGAGGTATATAGAGCGAAACACAAAAGCACAATGGATTTTAATTACACAACCAATACGGCAAAAGTACTTTAATTTTATACCTGCAGTATTTTAATTCACACATTTCTCGCTCCCGTGTCTTTAATTCGAATTGCGCACTCACCGAATTATTTATGTGAAATAATTTAAACTTCAATTTTATGATATACCAAAAAAAAAAAAACAGAAAATTGGGACACCTTACGTACGTATACGAGTAAAAACTTAATGAATAATAAAAATGCTATTAAATTTTATGTTAAGTTTATGGCGGTGGTATATTACGTGAATATAAAGGAAATTGTAGATGAATTTAAAAGACGCGATGAAAATATG